>BQNB010091394.1:0-26887 GCA_026074375.1 Tanacetum coccineum
TCGTTTCGAATAAATCTTTTAATACTTTGGGGTGAGAAACATTTCTTGTTTTTAAAAACTGGACACAAGTACTTTGCATGAGAATTTCCCAGTTTACGTGTTGCCTAAGTAGCATTTAGACCACTATTGCCCGAATCATCATGAACCATTAATTACATTTAACCGACTGGCTGGTTAAGTGAGCACGAGTGAATAAATAGATCTATTGGGACTAATAATCCCCATCTGGGTTTTGTAATTCCTTACTGGTCGGGTACTTGACGGATTGTACAGGCCAACGGATGTATATCATGTTGAAAGTAGTTATGTGGTCTTTGGTCGGACACCTGTAAGGGCAAGACTTACATAGCAGTGTACATGCTATCTTCCACTATTAGCCTCGGTGTCATGAGCTTAGTGCAACGTAAATGCCTCTTTATGTGAAGTTGTATATCCTATAACTGTCACATACGTTTGAAATCTTGTGGTTCACACTAATAATATTTGAACTAAACCTATGAAGTCATCAACTTTATGTTGACGTTTTAAACATGTTTTTCTCAGGTGCTTAGCTTGGATGTCATTGCTTGAATTATGTGAAGTCTTTTGCTTGGACTGGTTTTCAAGAATTTATCTATGTTTTTAAATACCGTTGTTGAAACTCATTTAAGCATTCGCATTTTAACTCTTAAATCATTTGAATTGATCGATGTAAAACTTATTACTATTTTAATTTACTGCAACGGTGTTTATTTTCAAAACATACCCTTAGAGGTCGTTCTTTATGCTTTGTAATTAAGATATTCATGAAAGTCACGCCCCCGGATGCTTATTCTGACAAGACCCTATTTGTGGGTGTGACATTTGTGGTCTTTAGTGAAGTGCAGGAACAGATACATCGTATCTTCCTTGATGGATGCGGCGTATTAGATGTCAGAACAGTAATCTTCAAATTTCTTCGTTTAAGCTCCAGAATGCGTGCCTTTTTGCTAATCTTCACTAAGTACTCCATAATTACTGCAATTCTTAAATACAAACGATTAAGTAACAATTCTTTGTAATAATTATACAAAATGGGTTATTTACATTGGATAAATGATGCTATAAAAGTAACGTTATTTGATGTCATCAAATATCCCCCCACATGAATCCTACTTGTCCTCAAGTAGCCTTTAGAAGTTTATAAAAAAATGTATCCCTAAGGATTTTTCCGTTAAGCATTTATTTGATCTATTACAAGTACACAACCAAACACCTTACGAAATAGGTAGATGAAAACACTCAAATCACTCAACTAATCTATGTGGTAACATGTAACTAATTCGCTCAATTGCTTGTTCGTGACGAGTATTCTATCATAGGCTTGGCAAGGATATACATCTCCACCATTAGAGCTAAGGAGTAACAAGTTTATAAAGGTAAAATGGGTTTTTATTATAAGGTTAAGGGTTACAATCTTTCACCAAAAGTACCACACCAACAAGGCAGCTGAAGCACACATATATGGCCGTAACGACGAAATAGACATGTGTGTTTGATCACATCCTCATTTGAGTTTAACCAAGGGTTAGGATGAAGAATGATATAGGGTATAGATCTTCTAACTTTCACCAAAAGTAATAAACCAACAAGGTAGCTGAATCATGCATACATGGCCGTAACGACGGAATAGACATGCATGTTCGATCACATCCTCATTCGAGTAAAACCCAAGGTTAATGATTAGGAAAGGGAAATAAATTGTTGTTAAATAAAAATTACGAAACAAATAGACTAAGTCCAAACAGATAAGGTACAAGTTGCTAGACACTTTTTCCCGACCGTTACCATGAAAAAGACACAACTATATACAAACGTCTTGGTCATTGATCAAAAACAACAACCTAGGTTGGCGTTCCCATAAGGTCAACTTCCCAATCATCCCATACTTTACATACTTTTACAAGACAAGTGGCGATATCTACCACTTTATACAAAACTTTACATCGTTGACTTATAAGACGTATCAACGAATAATCGATCCTTGATATAATTCCTTCGGTCTTTGCTTTTGCGAAACGATTATCTTCAAACTTTCCTCCTCTTTTTTGTTGCGATTTTTCTATTTTTTTACTAACTACGAAACTCAGTGTAGTTTCACCATCTTCACGATCATAATAACTCCGGATAATTCTTCATTCTTCGAATGTACCAATAATTGTGATGGTAGTAAATATACATGAGTTTTGACTACTTTATACATTCCCATTTGCAATGTGCAAATTTCTTTCCTAGCCGTACCAAAGATAGAAAATTGACACAAGACTCGGGAAATACATACTTTACACTTTAATTAGCTAGCAACTGATAAATGGACTTAATCTAACAGGGTAGGCTAAGGTTTTAATATGTAACAAAACAAACAGTTGGTGTTATTCCTAAAGGATTGGCTCTATAGGTTTTTCTAGGGGTATCTTACTCTTAAGATGAGAGTAAACAAATGGTTTATATGGGATTTAACTAACCAATGTAGTTAGTTAATAAAGCAACATATAAAGGCTTTTTGGGTGTAATCCTAGAAATTTACCAATTTAAACAAGTTACTCCATCTAAATCCATAGTACTCATCATTGTGACCTCGAATAGATATACCCAGCCAAGTTCTAAAGTAGGGATGGAAATGGGTGAGAAAAAACCCATAACCTACGGGTACCCGCATGTAAATGGGTGAGTAATCCTATCAATTTTCACCTGTGGGTGGGTCATGGGTGAAACATTGTATCCATCAGTGGGTGACGGGTAGGTGACGGGTAATGTATACCCATCATGGGTGTACCCATCTAAAATACCCACAGGTGTACCCGCCTAAATAACCTTGCGTGTACCCGTAAACTCATTTGTGTTGGAGTAAAATTTATGATACTACTTAAATATTTGTGAAGTTGTTGGTATATATTTGATAATTACCCAACTCTTTAAAGATATAGACATGATACATTTTAGTTCAGACATGTGATTTGGTGTAAATGACATTTTAAATTTTCTATTATTCATACACGTGTTTTAAATACTTTATGAACTCATTATTTGAAAATATGATAGGGTGTCTTAACGTAGTTTCGTAGTTTAGTTTCCAAATATCATCTTTTTTTTTGTAATTATTGTTGCATTTTACTAATCACCCTACGGGCGAAGGGTACCCGCGAGTCAATGGCAAGGTAAAAAGTTATACCCACTAGTGGGTGACGGGTGGGTGGTGGGTAAGAAAAAATCTATGTAGGTAGGTGTTGGGTTTGAGATACCCGTACCCATTAGCCACGAGTGCCATCCTTATTCTAAAGTCTACAACATTACCGGCACACTCATATTTTTGTGGAATTTAGGTAAACATTTGGAAACGGATAAGGTTAAATCCTCATAATATCTAATAAGGGTTAATGTGTACGGGTTACGTAACTAGTAATTTCACAAAAGTATGCTTATTTTTTTTTAAATCTGAGCATTATTTAAGCATTTTAGTGTGAAAAATAGGACAAGTATGCATTCTAATTCCCATCCTCCCACTTGAATTATACAACGTCCTCGTTGTGTAGATAAAACATTAAAAACAGGAATTAATAGAATTAGAATGAGAAACTCCCCTGATATTTTGCTCGGTAGATTCTCCAAGTTGAATTTATAAGCAAGGAGTATGTTGTAAATGCGTTTGTATTCCAGCATGACTACAATCACACATAGGATTCCAAATGATCGATACTTCACCAACTTCGTCAATTACAACAACCTAAGTTGGCGTTCCCATAACGGTCAACTTCCCAATCATCCCAAAACTTTACATACTCTACAAGGCAAGTGAGATATCTTCCACTTTGTACAATACTTTACATCGTTGATTTTTAGACGTATCAATGAATAATCGATCCTTCGTATAATTCCTTCGGTAATTCCTTTGTGAAACGATTATCTTTAAACTTTCTTTCTCTTTTTGTATTTTTTTATTGCTTTAAATCTCTGTGTAGTTTCACCATCTTCATGATAATAATTCCGGATAATTTCTTGGATAGTTCCTTCGTTCTTTGGATTCACCAATAATTGTGACAGTAGTAAAATCACATGAGCTTTGACTACTAATATACATTCCCATTTGCAATGCGTAAATTTCTAACCGCACCAAAGATAGAAAATGACACAAGACTTTGGGAAATACAATCTTTACACTTTAAGCAACTAGCAACTGTAAATTAAACTTAATCTAACAGGGTAGGTTAAGGTGTAAGGGTGTAACGAAACAAATAATTGGTGTAATTCCTAAAGGATTGGCTCTACGGGTTGTTCTAGTGGATCATCACTCTAAAGATGAGAGTGGAAAGGGTTTAAACGGGAGATTAACTAACCGGTGTAGTTAGTTAATAAACAACATGTAAAGGCAATTTGGGTGTAATCCTAAAATTTACCAATTTAAACAAGTTACTCCATCTAAATCCATAGTGCTCATCACTGTGGTCTCGAATAGATATACCAAGCCAAGTTCTAAAGTCTACTACATCACCGGCACACTCATATTTTGTGAAATTTTTTTTGGTAACCATTTGGAAACGCTGCAAAGGTTAAATCCTCACAATATCTAACAAGGGTTATTGTGTGCGGGTTATGTATCAAGTAATTTCACAAAAGTATGCTTGAAATTTTTTTAAATTTGAGCATAATTTAAGCTTTTTATTGTGAAAAATAGGACAAGTAAACATTCTAATTCCACCCCCCACTTGAATTATACAACGTCCTCGTTGTATATGTAAAACATTAAATACGGGAATTTAAAAAGAATTAGAATGAGAAACTCCACTGATATTTGCTCGGTAGATTCTCCATGTTGCATTTTTGAGCAAGATTGTGTGCTTGAACTGCCGCCTTGAAGTTTCAAGACTCCAACACTTTAAGATTTCTATAAATTTAAATTCTCCACCAATATTCGTCGATATTTCTTTCTCGAGTTCCTGTAGAAAATATAGGAAGAACATGTGTATTCCTATCTTGGTACGAGTACGTTATTTAAACTAAACTAAACAAAAATAAATACGAGATAAGTCTTCGTGAACGGTCTAGCACAAGTTAGTGAAATACGCCGTATTCCAAATCTCACATGTAATTGTTTTAAAAGTGCAATAAAAATAAAGACAGATACGTCCAGACGATCAATACGGCCCGTAGGTATTGGAGCTGGTACTGCCGTATTGATGTCTGGGAAGACAGAATCGATAACCAAATTAAATAACAATCCGGGTTGTCTCCTGGGAAGCACTTTTGTTTACAGCGAAGTCTTTAAGTTAGACTTTTCTTTAGCTTCCTTTTCACTTGTTCGTGCATGTCACCTTCCATCCTTCGTCCGTTATCCGAAAGATTTCTTGGTAAGCTTGGCATGCCTCTTTTCTTGTGATAGTAAGATCGTCATATTCGTCTTCTTTTACAGCAACATACTCATCATCATTATTGAACGAATATTTGACCATCATATATCTCCTTATATTGCACACTGGCGGTTCATAAACTTCACATAATTCTTCTCTCTCATTACCTTCATGATTTATCTCATAAGCATCATCATAGTTAGTATATACGTTCCATCGTCTCCTATGTTCGTGATGTGACTCATCATCATCTTCTTTGATAAATGATTCAATGATAGCTTTGTTTCTTAAAGCCTCATCTTTTAATTTACAATCTTCTAAAGCCTCATACCATTCAAGGTCTTGGTAATGTAATTAGTTTCTAATAATGTAAGTTCCGGGTAAGTTTCCTCCCTTACAGTATCCATCATTCATCCAGTTTTATAGTTGAAAGGCTTGCAAGTATGTTTGACTGGTTTTGGTTCTGTCTAAACTCCAGCGTCAGTCCATGGTTTCTCATCTACCCATGGTACATCCTTATTCCATTCGTAGATCCAGTCGTCTTTGTAATCTTCAAAGGTCTTAAACCCCATAATATCCTTTATAAGTAAGTCCGGATCTACCTTGAGAAGGTAGTTAAATTCATTACATGCTGAACAGAGAGGTGTCTCATAATCAACTATATTAGTGTCGTTCCTAAAGACTTCAGCAATTTCATCATCATTATCAGAAGATTCCTCATGAGTGAGCTCTACTTCATCATCTCCTTTGATCCAGTAAATCCATAATGCTTTCATAGTATATTGATCCATTGTATTATAGTTGAAATTTTTTGATCCGAACCATTTAATAAATGTTACATCAGACGGATCATACCCCATGTCATCATCAGATTCAAGCTCCGAATCATCATCCATTTTCAAGTTACATAGGATGTTAGCAACTTCAACTTCATATGTGAATAAATCATTATCCATTCTGCTTAATCGACTGACTTCCATGTTGAAAATTTCAAGTTGTGTATCACAAGTGAGCGAAACATCTTCGACCTTAACATCCTTAATTTTCTCGAACTCTCCTTTGATAACCTTTGTCATTCTTACTGAAAAATATCCAGAAAATTATCAGTAGAACCAGCGGAGGAAATGTATTAAAAAAATTAGGTATTAAGTTTGAGAATGGAAAAGAACTTTATCAGATGATCGATTATTAATTAGTTGAATGAATACGTTGTATTGGACAGAGAGTTGGTTACGCCGTATCCGGTGGAAGTGGATATGCCGTATTCAGCTATCGACTAGAACAGTGTATTAAGAAAAACAATTAAATACGCAAACAATTAAACACAAATATAAACAAGTAAACAATTAAATACAAATATATAAATATTACAAAATATACAAGAATATACACTAATCTAAATTACACTAATCCTAAGGGTTAGATCTAATCTAATGTTAAAAACTAATAATCGATCAAATAAAAATCAAGATTAATTTCACTAAAGACTCCCCGACAACGGGCGCCAAATATTTGATGTGCTGTCGTTGTATGTATATTGATGATTAAGTTTTTAAATTTTATATTTTGCCGACTAAACTAAAACCAACACTTTAACACGGGCAGTGTACCACGATCGTCGTAGTTTCCGTGGTAAGAAGGGTGTCGAACACTTGAAAGCAAGGTTAAATCTCTTTCTATCACATTAAAATCTTGGTTATCCTAATCAAATTGCTTAATATCTATGCAATCCTAAACCTATGTCAACCTATGTCAAGTTAGTCTAAATCCTAATTCTAACGGAAAAGGGGGTTTTTCATGCCTAAGAAGACACTGGCACATTAGGTCTTGGTCGACTACATCATCAATCAAGGGCACGTTACCATGCAAGCTAATTAACAAAATAAAAAGAGCTGTTCCGATTCACAAAATATAATAAGAAAACTGTAAAAAACATTATTAATCCGATTAAAACGTTCACGAGGTTCTTGTTTATTAAGTGCAATGATTTCTTCTCTCCGAGGTGGCATATTCATTCTTAAGACTTAGGCGTTACATTCATACCTCTAGACCTAGACACAATAATTCTCTGCCACAATAACGCATCCACATAAAGCATCCTATGCTGATTAAAATTCTTATGTATTAGGGGATACGAGCATTTGGTGATCTTATTAACCCTATCTTCATAGAAGTAGGAACTTTACCACCTACTTACCTCATGATAACACCACAATCTATCTATTACACTATTCAGCTCCACTTGTCCAACTATCCAATGGAATCAGCCACTTACTTGTTGAATTATCTAGGTCACCTGTTAGTCAACACGATCAATAAAGACTCCATTTGAGTGCAATATCCAATTAACTAGTTAGCCCTACTGCGCATCCTAACACAGACCGTTGAAGGACAATATTTATTAACTATGCGGATCAGAAGTATCAAATTACTATGATGGGAGAGCTTATCCCAGACATCATATATCTGCTTGTCCCGCTCACTAGATCCAGTTGTAATGATAGTCACGCATACAAAAGCGGTAAACATCGTATAAAATTGATAAAATAAACGAAGCACTGAACGAATAAATCAAGAATCAAGATAAACAAAATAACCAAAAGCATTCAAATCTTAGCATAATATTGGGCTAATACCATTCGGAAGGAATAGCCTACAAACACGTCATAATAAATATACAAGAGCAATTATTCTTAGCCAAGTAAACCTGACCGAGGTTAACAAAATTACCTAAAACTGAACGATTCTACTAAAGAATAATGAAATTACAACGTTGTCTTCTATGGAATTGAATACTTGGGGCCCCCCCTCGATGCTCTCATGCTCTTTTTTCTCTTCTTACAAAAACGACTTTTGAGGAGGTTAAGGTCACATCGAGAATATGATTTAGCACACGTTAAAAAAAACTCACATTTTCTGAGTTTTCGAATATCTCTAGGTCTTATGAAGTACGGAAAAAAAAACAGAGAAATGAATCAGTTTGGATACGACATATGGGGAGTTCTTGGAATCGTAAGGACAACGTTTGATATCTTCTAGAAATCTCTCTACTCATATGATTTTCCATATCTTAAATACAGCGTATTGTGCGTGTCCTCTGGATACAGCGAGATTTGATCTTTATTCCTGAGTGGCTTTGGTGATGCTCGGCACGGAAACACCGTACGTCTCCTTGATGGATCGACGTATTGGATCTTAGAATAGTAGATCTACGACAAAATATCTTCACACTTATAACAGCTCCAAATGCGTGCACTTGTGCTAACATTCACAAATTTACTTCATAATGAGATATGCAATTCTTAAATATAAACGATTAAGTAACAATTATTTGCAATAACTATACAAATTGGGTTAATATCGTGGGATAAATGATGCTATAAATAGATGTTATTTGATGTCATCACCAACCATCAAAATCTGACATCCCTTTTCCCTCTCGGGTAAAGAAGCAAAAAAAAAGGATGAGGATGAGAAGTTGCTAAACATTTTTAAACAAATCCATATCAACCTACCTTTCCTAGAATCCATGATTCACATGTCAAAAGGAGCTAAGGTTCTTAAGGATCTTCTATCACATAAAGAAAAATTAGAAAAAGCAGCTTCTTCAATAAAGCTTAGTGAGGAATGCTCGGCTGTCATTCATAAGGTTCTTCTCCAAAAAGAAGGAGACCTAGGAAGTTTCACACTTCCATGCCTCATCGGACCACTTGCTGTGGAAAATGCCCTGGCAGACCTTGGAGCAAGCATCAACCTCATGTCATACTCCCTTTTTTCGCAAATTGGGAATATCTGAGCTTAAGCCTACCAAGATGAGTATTCAATTAGCTAACCGCTCCCTTAAATATCCAATAGGTGTCTACGAAAACCTGTTAGTAAAAATTCTTAAATTCATCTTTCCAGTCGATTTTGTAGTTCTAGAAATGGATGAAGACGAGTCGGTCCCTATCATCTTAGGACGACCATTCTTGGAAACGACCCGCGCCGTTATCAACGTACACGATGGAAGGATGAGCCTGCGAGTTGGTAAGGAGAGTGTCACATTCGACATTAGAAAGTCGATAAGGGGAAAATATCCTCGCAATGATTACTTGTATTGTGTCGTTCAGACCGTCAAATTCGTACATGATCAATGGATGGACACTGTCCTCCTTGATGGGAAATGGATAGAGACCGATCAAAACCATGAAAAGCCCAAGCAGTATTCGTCCACCCTAGGCATGAGGTCGAGCCTCTTGAATGGAGAGCACCCGAGAATCATTTAAAACCATCAATCCAGGAACCGCCCAAACTAGAACTAAAGGAACTCCCTAAGCACCTAGAGTACACATTCCTACAAGGAGATGACCAACTTCCTATAGTCATATCTTCATCCTTGTCTAAGGACGAGAAATCTAAACTCCTCAATGTCTTGAGAAACCATAAAGGGGCAATTACGTGGAGCATCGCAGATATTAAGGGAATCGACTCATCCTTCTGCACCTATAAAATCTTGATGAAAGATGAATACAAACCCACCGTCCAGCCCCAAAGAAGGGTGAACCAGAATATTAAGGAGGTAGTAAAAAAGGAGGTCATCAAACTACTAGACGCTAGATTAATCTACCCCGTCTCAGATAGTCCTTGGGTGAGCCCTGTCCAAGTCGTTCCAAAAAAGGAGGGATGACGGTAGTAAAAAATGAAAATAATGAGCTTATCCCCCAACGCACTGTCACTGGGCGGCACGTTCATATCGACTATAGAAAACTAAACGATGCCACCCGAAAATATCATTTCCCGTTACCATTCATTGATCAGATGCTCGAACGGCTAGCTGGCCATGAGTACTATTTCTTTTTGGATGGATTCTCATGATACTTCCAAATCCCCATAGTCCTCGAGGATTAGGAGAATACTACTTTCACCTGCCTATACAGGACCTTTGCTTATAAACGTATGCCTTTTGGGTTGTGCAATGCTCCCGCAACTTTCCAGCGATGTATGATGGCTATATTCCATGAGTTAATCGAAGACAACATGGAAGTATTCAGGGACGACTTCTCCGTCTTCAGAAACTCTTTTGATCATTTCCTCCTAAACCTCGAAAAGATGCTAAAACAATGCGAAGAAACCAACCTTGTCCTAAATTAGGAGAAGTGCCATTTCATGGTAAGAGAAGGAATTGTCCTCGGACATAAGGTCTCGGGCGGAGGAATCAAGGTTGATAGGGCTAAAATTGATTCCATAGCAAAGCTTCCATAACCCACGAATGTTAGGGCTATATGAAGTTTCTTAGGGCATGCAGGATTCTATCGAAGGTTCATAAAGGACTTCTCACAGGTCGCGCGACCTCTCACCCAACTTCTTGTGAAAGATGCGCCTTTTATATTCTCTGAGGAATGTGTGCAGGCTTTCAAAAAACTTAAACATGAACTTACTCTGGCACCAGTAATGATCAAACCAGACTGGTCATTACCTTTTGAAATTATGTGCGATGCTAGTGACTATGTAGTAGGGGCGGTGCTTGGGCAACGAATTAACAATCATTTTCAACCCATCCACTACGCCAGCAAAACTATGAACGCAACACAAGAAAACTACACTACTACTGAAAAGGAGCTTCTCGCAGTAGTATTCACTTTTGATAAATTTTGGCAGTACTTAGTCCTATCAAAAACGATTGTGTTTACTAATTACTCCGCCCTGCGATATCTCTTTACCAAGCAAGATGCAAAATCTAGAATCATTCGTTGGATACTTTTGCTCCAAGAGTTTGACATCGAGATTCGCGACAAGAAGGGTGCTAAAAATTGAGCAGCCGATCACTTGTCTAGACTCGAAAATCCTGAACTCAAAAACCCACTAAGGCTGAAAGTAGGGACATGTTCCCCGAGGAGAAACTCATGTCAATCTCTGACCAAGGCAATGAACCTTGGTATGCCGACTATGAGTATTACTTGGCTAGCCGAGTATTACCTGTCAAAACTAGCCGCCAAGAAAAACAAAAATTCTTTAGTGATCTCCGGCACTACTTGTGGGATGAACCGTACCTATTCAAACAATGTGCCGACCAGATCATCTGGCGATGTGTCGCAGGAAAGGAGGCATCCCAAATTCTTCGACAATGTTACAATGGCCCGTCTGGTGGACACCACGGGGTGCCACGATCGCACAAAAAGTTTATGAGGCTGGTTTTTACTGGCCTAATATTTTTCGCGATGCAAGAAAATTGGTACAAACATGTGATGCGTGTCAAAGGGCAGGTAACATCTCAACCAGAAATGAAACGCCCCAGAAATACATCCAAGTCTATGAAATATTTGACGTTTAGGGTATCGATTTCATGGGACCATTCCCTTCTTCTATCGGAAACAAGTACATATTAGTTGCGATTGACTATGTAACACCCCCAAAATGGGTCGCAGCGGAATATGATCTTCCAAGGGCGTTACTTCATAGATCAATAGCACAAGATATGAGAACGACCTCTAAAAGAGTCGTTTAAAAACTGATACATTAGATTTCATAAATGGTTTGTTACAAAAGCCCATAGGCTTAACTTGTTCAACTTGAGAAAGTAAAGATTTCACAACATAACAGTATCCCAAAATGTAATGCACGTAAATCTTTAGGGCGATATGACTTCAAAAGACGACCATCTAATGTACCCATGACTTGCACCTTATTGACCTGAGAAACATGTTTAAACTGTCAACAATAATGTTGGTGAATTTATAGGTTTATAAATTAAATGAAGCGGATAGCAAGATTTCCCTGTAATAAAGCAACGAATACAATATCACAAAAATGTATTACGATATGCACTAAGCTCATGACACTGAAGCTAAACAATGTATGTATATCAAATACATATAAATGATGGTGCCCAATGTAGATGTTCAACCCGTAACATCTATGAGTCCGAAATGGTATACATTCGTCGTTTCCGGCCAACCGGTAAACTAGCAAGTGCTACTTGCCCGAACGGGGATGTTAATTCCCAAATAGATCTATTCATAACATTCGCGCTTACAATCCAGTAATTAACAGTTCATGATGATGGGCATAGTGGGTTATAGCTACTTAGGCAAACTCGTAATATTTGAATTTAAAATGTACTTGCATCCATTTTGTAAAACAAACATGATCTCATCCCCGAGATTTGATAAATGATTAAAAGTGTAAGATGGGGACTATAAACTCACCTTAATGATATAATGAGGTAGCAACGAATACGAAGCGAGAAAGGTAAATGGTGCACGCGAAAACAAAGCAACACTATCCGCTACCTAAATAATAATACGCATATTATTAATCATGTAATATACTACAATGCATGCAATCTTGTCCTTAGTATTGTGCTTGAGTTGAGAAAATATTACTTGTTTAAAATGTGGTTATTCATGAAAATTGGCCAAACGTATCGGGTCGTAATCTCTTACCATTAAACGTGTGGATTACGATATCGGACATTTTAGAAACTAGGTCGTAAGTAATATTCTAGTTAATTCAGTCGACACTTGGTTTGGTCTCTAAACGTGTTAAACAAATGATCGAAGTTATAACAATATGAATTTAAAAAATATTAAGTTTTATTTATAAAATTTGGGGAATAAACGCGGAGTTTTGAAATCAAATTCTGGACTCGTTACTTAATGAAATTTTAAACAAAAAGATGTTTTGGAAACTAGACCATGTCGTATATAACTTTTGTTATTTAAGTTTTGTCTAAAAATGCCGTTTAATATGTTAAAAACGTAGTCAAACACAAGGGGGTCGCGACTAGGCTTAAGCATAAAAACAATATTTTTGGTTGTGTTTTCAGATAACTTTCGTCTGATTTTGATCGCAAACCAAAAATACTTTTGAAAACTAGGCCAAGAGTACAACAATTCATCTTTTATAGGTTTTGCAATTCGAAGTCGTTATAGTGACAAAAAACGAGGCCGAAGTAAGGGGTGTCGACCATTCAGGCAACAATATTAACTTGGTCGGAAAAACATGGCAGCAGTACTAACTTTAGGCCGTGATCGCGAGCTCGATACTCAACCGTTTTTGATGATTCGAATTCCTAAATAAAGCTCACCATGTTAACTATAAAACGCCCCTATTTGTTGACTCTATGTCTAAGTCTAAGTGGGTCAGAACAAGGCCTAAAGTCGACCCAACATGGCAGTTTTCATACACATAAAACAACAGATTTGTAAGTCTATTTTCCGCTTCGTTATAAAATGTTAAAAGCTCAAATTTTGCATGAACGATAATCCTATACTACGTTAACGAATGATAAGCTCAGAAATTCCATTGGTCAATTTTGTATACGGGTTTCTCAATGAACCCGTATACATCAGAAGGTTTATATTTCAGGAAAACATGACTTTTCTTGGCTTCAAACTTTACAATTCGACTAATCATAATTAAGTGTACATTTGGTTACAAAAAGGACTAGCACACGGCTTCCTTACAACATATGGCCAAGGGTTTATTCTAATCATAAGTTAACCATTTTAGTTCCTTGTTTCTGTAAGGACATAAAGGCGCATGTTTGGGTATTGCAAATAATAACAATGAAAATGACGTGTCGTTTTCATAACAGTTTTAACGACACACAATACTCAAGCATAAAGATTTAAATGGCATGATTGCATATAAATGAATGGCAAAATAATTATGAACGTAAAACTCACAAGTTTACTGCTGAATGGAAAGTTTAACCAAACAAAAACCCTAATTTCTCTTTACCCTACTCGTATACAAACCCAAACACTTAAACTAATTCAACTGCTTGCACCACCTTTGTGATCACGACCCCGTTTAATGTTTTGCTACCTTGATGCTCGAACAACAGGAACCACAAAAAGAAAACCCAAGAGTGACGAACTCTAGGGTTAGGGTTTTTAAAGTTTCTAGGGTTTGTTATTTTATGTATGTGGAAGTAGGTTTGCTTGCGTGTGCGTGTGTGAGTCGAACCAGAAGAGTAAGAAAAACCAAATGAGCTAATGAGGTATAATCCTGATGATGTTGTAGCCTCTGTGTTTTCTCTTTGAATTTGCAAGAGTTAAGTGGGACAATATATATTCGCATAACTTGGCATGTATAGTATCTCATCCTTGAGTCATGTTTTTGTGTAAACCCTTATATGGTAAAGGATCTTTGGGACTTGTAAATGGTCAATGTACAGGAACTATAAAGGGATTTACTGTTTGGAGCGTGGGGAAGGCAGAAGCAGGAAACAAGGAAAGAGAATAGCCATATTTCACGTGGGTTTGAGGATTTATAAAGATAAAAAGATGTGGGCTTTTACCTGGTGGTTTAAGGAGATAAAAGAGAATAGATTTTCTATGTCCTTATCTTTAATTGAGGTTTACTGGTTTGGTAAAAAAAGAAAAGAGGTACACGACCTGTTTGCTAGCTTTTAGGAGAACATGGGTTTTATTTTAAGTTTTATCTAGTTCCCTAATTTATAGAAGTTGACATTTGGTGAAATTTATTTGAATGTGTTTTTATCTTGATAGAATCTAATGGACATGATCATGTAAATTTTCTTGTCGTAAAATAAATTGAATAACGAATATGAGGGGAATCGTGTAAGGTCTTAATGAGTTTAGTTGACGTTTCTAGCTAGAATTTAAATTTTTAGTCTACGCGATTTAACCTACGCGGTTTAAATGGAAAGCTACGCGAAATAAGCTTAAAAGTGAGTTCATAAAATAGTTGAAGTTGTTAAAATGACATAAAAAGTAGAAATGTTACAGACTACGTGTCTAAGTGGGTAGAATCCCAAGCTCTCCCCACCAGCGACGCTAGAAACGTGGTAAGGTTTTTGGAAAAGCTATTCGCTAGATTCAGGTTGCCCTATGCCTTGATTAGTGACAGAGGAACCCACTTTTGCAACTACCAAATGGAGCGGGCTATGAACAAGTACGGGACAGTGCACAGATTCTCAACCGCATACCATCCATAAACAAACAGCCAAGTCGAAAACACTAACCGGGCAATTAAACGGATCTTAGAAAAAACAATTGGTAACAATCGAAAGGATTGGTCAAACAAGCTCGATGACGCACTATGGGCATTTCGAACGGATTTTAAAACACCACTCAGAATGACGCCTTTCTGGTTGATATATGGGAAGGCTTGCCACTTGCTAGTTGAGCTTGAGCATAAAGCATATTGGGCACTCAAGACTTGCAATATGGATTTAGATAGAGCGGGAGAAAACAAATTTCTCTAAATAACTGAGTTAGATGAGTTAAGGCTCGAAGCATATGAGTCATCAGTATCATACAATAAGAGAACGAAGCGGTGGCACGATAAGAGAATCAACCTAACTACGAAATACGAAAAGGGGGACAAGGTGCTCCTCTTCAACTCTTAACTAAGGCTTTTTCCTAGGAAGTTGAAATCACGATGGTATAGACCATTTACCATTATTAGGACATTTAAAAGCAGAGCAATTGAGTTATGCGACAAGGATGGAAATGAATTCATAGTAAATAGGCAACATGTAAAACTGTACAGCAATGATTTGAAGAATTTCAATGGTGATGATGACATAATTTTGGAAAACCATGGAGGAGTCGCGTAAGGAATAGGACTCCGAGTCTAGCTAAAAGACTCTCTAATAAACAAAAGCGCTTATTGGGAGGCAACCCAATCTTTTAAATTCCGCGTTTTAGGAGTGTTGTGTGTTTTAATTCTTTATTTGTTTATTATTATTGTTTGAAAATAGTTGTGATCATGCTTTGTTATGTTTTTAACTTTGTCTTAATCTCATTCAAAGGTATTTTACAAAGATAAGTGTAGGGGAAAAATTTGGTTTATAAGAACCAAATTTTCAAACAAGTCAAGATAAATGATTTAGATTAATTCGCGTCTTGTGTGATCGAGTCATATGTTTGTGTTAATAATTTTCATGGTTTTGCAATAAATTTTTTGCAGGAAATACTTAATGGATATGCGTGCAGAAAATTTTGAACGAGAAAAAAATAATTCTCTACAGTTAGTGGAGACGATGTTTGGATTTTCCAGACAGCGTCCCCCCTCCAGTACAGAAAAATTTTGATTTTTGTTTTTAAATCTTTTGTATAATTTCCGAAATTTATACATTGCTTAAAAGATCTGCAGTAAACCACGAATAACTTTAACACATTCATCCTATCTTTTTAATAATAAGTCTGTTGTTGAGTCAAACCGTGAATTTATATAGTTGTATGTCTATTATTCTCGATGATTTTACGCTAGGTATGTTTGCACCTTGTCTTTGATTTGCAGGTTATATTTGATAAGGAGAAACCCGTGAGTTCTCAGGAGTTTCATGAGGACAATTCTTGGATGACAATTTAGCCGGGATCAATGTTTCTTCTCTAAATTTAAGCATAACCAGGGGAGTATTAGTTTCTTTCGCCCTCTTTTCTCTTCCGTTTATTCGTTTATGGGTACTTTGTAGAACATTATGGAAAATGTTCAAAATAAGCGTAGGGGGGAAATAAAAGCCTTAGAAACTATTCCACCATTTGTCTTTGCTTGAACTTAAAATGATGAGCTATTTATCGAAACATAAATCATAAAGGGAAATTTTGACCCAAATTTAAAATTTTCATCACATAACCGGTGAAACTAAGTAGCTAGAGCGTCTCATTGATAGGGAAATATACGACTAGCACAAAAACCCTTCCACTCAAATGAATTCACCCCTAAAATTATGAGGTTTTCCCTAGATCTTTAGGAATTCGGGTATCCACCATTGATGCCCAAGATAGTTTATTATCTCTAAGCTTATCGAGTTAGGGAATGAGCAATCATGTATGTCTATGTCGTCGTTACGGACGTGTATATGTGGTATTGTCGCCTTTTCTGGAGTTAAGCATTGATATTAAATTATATGAGTGTACCGGTAGTATATAACTTCTAGAACATGCTTTAGTGATGCATCTCGAGACTGCATAGTGAGTAATAATATTTGCTAAATGATAAGAGGCATTAGGATTAATCCGTTTAAAACCAGTAGTTGTTATTTTAGTCACCCCGACTATATAACTATCCCACACCCTTGTCCGCGCTTACTTTTAGTGCGAGATCCCCCTAGTGAAACGTCAACCATACTCTTAAACCAATTGTGCCACCCAAAACCTTAGCCTACCCTACATGTACTCGCTTTTAGTATATCATTGTGTTATACCCTTAGTTAATTATTGGAGTACACGATTGTTATGTCCTTATCCTTGTATATACTATTTTGGGACGATTGGGATTCATGGTAGTATTTATTTCACAGAAGAATAGGGAAGAAAAGTTAAGTCAAGACCCCCATATGTATGCCGAGTAGTCTACATGTTATTTTGATCTAACCAATTCGGGTCTTTAGATTAGTTTGCTTATCGAGTCTGTAAAAAGTTCAGGTGTAGGGGTGATCTATAAACCCTAATGATGTATTATATGATGAAAATGGTAGGGAAAATTGTATGAAAAAAATATATAAAAAGTAGTAAAAAAATGTACAGGCTACCATTTGCGTTTATCCATTTTATTAGTTAGTTTATTTATTCATGTTCAATATAGAGTCAAGAAAAGAAAAAGAAAGAGTTTGATGTAGAGTTTTGTAGAGTTTGTATATCTTGTCCGAGTCTTCGACTAGT
Source organism: Tanacetum coccineum (assembly GCA_026074375.1). Classification (NCBI taxonomy): domain Eukaryota; kingdom Viridiplantae; phylum Streptophyta; class Magnoliopsida; order Asterales; family Asteraceae; genus Tanacetum; species Tanacetum coccineum. The sequence continues at coordinate 17,981 of BQNB010091394.1, forward strand.
AACCACGCCAACGTGTATTCCCATATGATAGTTGACTAACCACTTCACTTAAATCCACCCAATTGTCACTCTCCCAAATGCCATCCGTTTTTGTTTACATGTATCCCACATAATTACACATCACAACCCTTAAAAGTCCTTTTTCATGGTAACTATTAGTACTTACGCTAGTGGTGGAGGTTTGATCCTTTATCAAGCCTATGGTAACTTATATGCTATGACTAGGTAATGAGTGTTAAATTTTCGATTTCCATATTGTTATAATTCGTTATACACCGAGAGAGGGAGAGAGAATCCAAACACTTATTGTGAGGTGCTAGTGTATTTCTCCCGTGCTTCTAGTTACGAGGTCTAATTGGTTGTGCCATGAAGCCTTTAAATAGTAAGTTAAATACCCTCGATATGTATCTTGTTAAGGTAGAAAATCTTATTTGCTTGAGGGCAAGCAAATCCCAAGTGTAGGGATATGTGATGAGGTATAATTTTATACACTTTTTCGGGGTCATTTTACCCTTATAATCATGCAAAAATGTCTTAAATGTATGCTTAATCGTTTCTTTTTGCATTTTTAGCATTTGAAAGACATTTGGTGGAAATACACATGATTTGGACTCAATTTAGGGAGAAAACGGACATGGTAGCTAACGAGTGTGAAGATTGATGAAAGATTCAAGACCAGACTCTAGAGACGCCGTCTGGATAATCCTAACCGCGTCTGGACTTAAGTGAGATGCCGTCTGAATCATGGAGACAACGTCTGGATCAGCCGTCAAGTCTGAAGACCCAAAGAAACCCTAGCTTGGCAAAGGCGTCTGGAAAATGGCGACGCCGTCGCGTCCTGAATTCTATATATACAAACTCAATTTTACGTTTTTCATATGCACTTTTGATAGAAGAAATTAGGGTTTAGTTCGTGGGAGAACGAGTTGTACCAGACTTTGGGAGTATTTTAGGGTTTCCTAACCCTTCTATACTATCCTTGATTGCTTGATTCATCATAGTGTAGTTCTTTTATCTCTTATCTTTCAATACGTCTTGTTGTTTGATATATAATTATGCTTCTTCTATATTGAACATGCTAGGCTAAGTCTTTTAAGTGTTTTCTTATGATTGTATGTGAATTGGTATGTAGATCTTAACTTTGTTGCCTCTTGTTGATGTATGTGCATGTTTAGTCCTTTATCGTGAGATCTTGGGAGACATGATTGCGTAGAAAGGATTCCACTGGTAGTATTCTTCTTACTACCTTACCCGTGTGTGGATGATCCCCTTTAGGTATTAATACAAACGCATTTATCTAGACTAGGGGCCTTGTAATAGTCGTTATACTACCTTACTTATGCGCTGCTCTAGTTAGTTATTTCGTAGACGACGTTTTCGTGTAATTTGCCATGCATTAGAATAGTACCTACATATACATCACAAGTGTGACAAGGCAATAGAGTTAAGAAAAGCTACCAAGGATCATACATGATTAAGTAAACAATATTCTTTTATCATACGAATCCCCCTAATTAGTTTAATTTAGTTTTAATTATTAGTTTTAAACCAACCTCTTCAAACCTGAGATTTTAAATTGCTTTCAAAAAATATAAAAACACAAAAATAATCTTCTTTCAACCTCTAGTTCTTAGCTATATTCAATTAGGACCTTTACTGACGCCTATTCCCCTAGAGAACGATAACAACCCCCGTGTCTTGCCTTTACTACACTACAACGGTTAGGTGCACTGCCTAGGGAGTTGTAAAACTTTATGTAGAAGTCCTACGACGAACGCATCAGTGATCATTGCCTAAACAAACATACCTTAATTATTTGCTTGAATCATCTCTTAATCGCTTTTTTACAATATTCGATATATGCACGTTTTGGTTAACTTGATAAGTGATAGTCATTTTAGACTTGGCACCTTAATTACAAACTGTGAAAACTACAATTCTCTTGGGACGACCTGGACTTACTAAAGCTATATTAAATACGAAAGAGTATACTTTCCTGTGTTGTGTTTTTAGTTAAAAATCGGTATTTATAGTTGTTATAAATTTAAATCTTGTAAAACACACATCAGTGATGAATATATGGCACTTATTAAAAATAAAACTTGGACTTTTGTGCCCTGGCCTACGGATGCCAATATTGTTCGTTGTATGTGGTTGTTTCGCCATAAGTATTTAGAAAATGGCACTCTTAGTCATTACAAGGCTCGTCTTGTAGCAAATGGTAGTATGCAATTAGAGGGTATTAATGTTCATGAGACTTTTAGTTCGGGCTATATTCAATTAGGACCTTTACTGACGCCTATTCCCCTAGAGAACGATAACAACCCCCGTGTCTTGCCTTTACTACACTACATCGATTAGGTGCACTGCCTAGGGAGTTGTAAAACTTTGTGTAGAAGTCCTACGATGAACGCATCGAGTGATCATTTGCCTATACAAACATACCTTAATTATTGGCTTAGAAATAATATACTTAATGCTTTTTTACAAATATTCGATATATGCACGTTTTGGTTAAACTTGCTAAGGATAGTCATTTTTAGGACTTGGCACCTTAATTACTATATGTGAAAGAACTACATTCTCTTGGGAAGACCTGGACTTACTAAAGCTATTTAATTACGAAAGAGTATATTGCCCGTGTTGTGTTTTCTCAGTTGAGAATACTCTCCGCGTATTTATAGTTGTTATAAATTTAAAGCTTGTAAAACACACATCAGTGATGAATATATTGCGCTTATTAAAAATAAAACTTGGACTCTTGTGCCCTGACCCACGGATGCCAATATTGTTCGTTGTATGTGGTTGTTTCGCCATAAGTATTTAGAAAATGGCACTCTTAGTCATTACAAGGCTCGTCTTGTAGCAAATGGTAGTATGCAATTAGAGGGTATTAATGTTCATGAGACTTTTAGTTCGGTTGTCAAACCAGGTACTATTTGGACCGTTCTTAGTTTGGCTACTTCTCGACATTGGCTAGTTCATCAGCTTGATGTTAAGAATGCCTTCTTACATGGTGATTTATCTAAGATGGTTTATAAGCATCAGCCTCTAGGGTTTTTGGATTATGCACATCCTGACTATGTTTGTTTATTATAGAGGTCTCTTTATGGGCTCAAGCAAGCCCCTCGGGCTTAGTTTCAATGATTTGCAACTTATATTACTCGTGTTAGGTTTTCTCATAGTCGCTATGACTCATCATTGTTTATTTACAGTTAGGGGACTAACACTGCTTATTTGCTATTATATGTTGATGATATTGTTCACACTGCTTCCTTTGAGATTTTGTTCCAACAGATTATTGCTTCATTGCATCAGGAGTTTTCTATGACAGGTCTCGGTTCACTTAATTATTTTCTGGGTATTTTTGTTACACGTGATTTTTCCGGGATGTTCTTATCTTAATGCAAGTATGCTACTGAGATTCTTGAGCGGGCTCATATAGCTAATTACAACCACAGTTGGAATCCTATTAATACCAAGTCTAAACTGGGAGATGATGGTGTCTAATATCTAATCCGTCATTATATCGGAGTCTTGTAGGTTCTCTTCAGTATGTTACTTTTACTCGCCCATATATTTCTTATGCAGTGCAACAGGTTTGTCTTTATATGCATGATCCTCGGGAGCCTCATTTCTCGGCTCTTAAACGAATTTTAAGGTATGTTCGTGGTACTTTAAATCGTGGGTTACAGTTATTTTAATCTTCTACTACATCTTTGGTTGCTTATTCGAATGCGGATTGGGCTGGTTGCCCCACTACCCGGTGATCGACTTCAGGTTATTGTGTATTTCTTGGCAACAATTTACTCTCTTGGTCCTCTAAGCGTTAACCAATGCTTTTCGATCTAGTGCTGAGGCAGAGTATCGTGGTGTTCCCAATGTTGTTGCTGAGACTTGTGTTAGGGTATATGACACCTGCACACACCTCTGTACAGACCTTTGTATGATATATAGCTCCTGCACACACCGCTTGAATAAACAAAGAATATAAATAAGGCATACGGAAAGTAAATGCAGAATATAATCGACACAAGATATAACGTGGTATCCATGACTAGGATAGTCGTGGCAGTCCACGAGATCAAACCAGAGAGATATTATTAAGTTCTGAGCTAAACTGCTCTGGCTCGTGCCAAACTGCATGATCGTGCTAAACTTTACGATCGTGCCAAACTGCACGATCTGTGCTAAACTGCGCGCCCCGTGCTAAACTGCACGGGGTATAAACACACACACCCAGATCCCAGTTTATAATTACAATGAGAGGGGTATTTATAAGTGTGAAACCCATCTTCAGTTTACTTATTCTACCGATGTGGGATTGGGTTTGCACCAAACAATCCTCCCCTCAAACCCAGTACTACAATAATGCTCTCTTCCAACGATACATGACGCAACATGTTCTAGAGTCGTTGGACCACCTGTCCCACTCTATTTGAACGGCATGATCTGCTCTACCTGAGCTATCATTGAATCTGGATTAACTTGGGGTTGCACCACCTGCGCCACACACATCAGGGCCTATATCAGTCTTCACAACTCAACAATTTCCCACTTGGAGGCTGATCACTTCACTACTCTCTGTCTCAAGTAATCTCTGTAAACTTCGAACCACCTTCCCTTTAACAATGCTACCGCTCTAACCTTTTTGTACCGCCAAACATACGGAATACGCGGCACCAACTAAACGCAGGGCTAGGAGACTTTCGATACAAGGTATCCTAAACAAACATCATTAAACTGGGAATAACCTTCCCTTAAATAATGCTACTACTCTAATCTTTCTGTATCGCCGAACATAAGGAACACGATGCACTAACCAAACACAAGGCTAGGAGACTTTTAAAACAAGGTATCCTTAACCAACATCATTAAACTAGGAATAAAATCTCTCTGGTAAGACACCATCATCCGTTATCAATTAACTCTAAGGCCAGTTGAAGCTACGCAGAACTTCAACTTCTCTTTCATCACCAACCTGATGAACATCATTGCAAGGCTCTTCGTTCCAAGAATCTTCAACAAGGATAAGGACCCTTCACTTATCAATATCCGAACAAGCTTTGCCAACTACAAACCTTTAGATTCTTCGTAAGATGAATTGAACTCTTAGTATATCTGTCACATTATTAAACATTTTCTGCCTGAGCTCAGTCTAACTTCTTAAGAGACTTCTTTAACCATATCAACTCTTTGCTTGCTTATGCAACTGCCATAAACTAGACTTCTATAGTTAACATAGTGATACTCTTTTGTAGTCTAGACTCCCACTCGACTGTTGTTACACCAACTGTAAGCACCAAACCAAGCACCTGCTTCTCAGAGCATCTATCCTTCATCTCAAACACTAAGGGCAACTACCATTTAGGCTTGTTGAACTCTGCCATGTCGGAGCCTATGATCAACATGTCATCAACCTTTAACAATTTTCTAATGCAGGATGAACCATCTTCTTAGAGTAGCAACATTTGTTCATGGCACATTACTCACACCTTATCCTTTTGCATAAAACTGTTAAATTTCAAGTACTGTAGCCTCGATGCTTGAATCAGTCCGTACAAGATTTCCTTCAATCTGCACTATAGGTTTTCTTTCTGTCCAGCTAGTTGAAAACCATCGCTTATGTGATGTGTAGATGTATCATTCAAGGCTCCCACATAAGAAGTCTCCTGTAACTACAATACTCAAGACTAACTTGATTGTAGTCATCTTCACAACTGGAGAGAAGATCTCATTATAGTCTACCCCCCATTTCTGTTGGAAACCCTTAACTACCAATCTAGCCTTGTACCTTTTCCTTCCATTCTGCTCTTCTTTAACCTTGAACATGCACAATCTTTGTAATGCCTTCTTTCCTACTGATATTCTGACTAAGGAACACATCTTGTTCTTTTCAAGTGAAACCATCTCTTTAATAATAGCCTTCTTCCACTGTACGGATTCTTTGCTACTCAAGGCTTATGAATAAGACTCTGGTTTACCATTCTCTATCAGTAGAAAATAGTTTGCTAATGGAGAGTACCTTACTGGAGCCCTGGACTCTCTGTTAGACCTTCGTACCTGTAGAGTCTTAGAGCCTCCCTCCTTAGAGGATGTTATGTCTTCAGAGTCTTCTTCATTTGATCTTCTACTATCCTTGAAGCTATCACTGTTTTTAGACCCCTTACTATATCTGAGCTTCCATCTAGGCTGTAAGTGATTTCTAAACTCAACCCATGCTCTTCAACTATGCTATCATTCTCTACAAGGTTCTCTGGAATGTCTACTAACACTACTTGACTCTTCTATATTGGATTCATTAAGCTACTTGAATCAGTCGCAGACCTGGCTTTATAATGAGTCCACAATGATGTAATTTTCTCTGCTTCGGATAACCGGTGACTCATCATATCGAGAAAGCTTTATCTCATATCATTTGAGCCATTGACATATGAATGTATATTTCATGGCTTTCCGCAAAATTCTTTCACACTTAACAAATTGAGTCACTATATTTCAAAATATCCGTCAAGTCGTGTGAGACTAGTTATCCTTCCCTCGCCATTCACTCGTTGGAATACGCAACCATATTAGGAACATATGGGTATAGGTAGATTAAGTAGGTCGTACTAAACTGACTCTGCCCCTTAACTTCTTCGGAGCCTCAAATCGAATCCCCGTGCTCTCTGTCTGAATGATGGGTTAATCTTTCCGCAAACACCAAATTAGAGGTGTTTTCCTAGGACATTTTCTGCATCACAATTCATGTTCTGAAACAAAACTTAATCGTTAGCTATTACTTTTCCACCATTTTCAAACTTCAAGCACTTCACCTGAAGGTTTGCATTACACCTACTGCAACTCCTACTACAGTCTTCGATAACAATATCATAGTAGCGGGATCCTTAGATTGATGCAATAAATGTAGGGCCATAGCCTTCTATATGAACTTGCTCCGACCTCTGCAATGTCCTTGTCTATACTAACATTATGAAGGAAAGCTTCTTCTGCTTCCCCAAACCACCTAGCTTACAGAAGTAGATATCTACCTTCCGTACATCTTAAACGTTGCCTTTAGAAGCTAACATGCTCATACCAATCCTTCTCATATCACCAAGTCTCTAGTGTTACACAGCTGCACTGCCATTACCATTAATAATTGTGCCAATCCCCTCGGGGTGTACCTCAACCATATACAGGCTTCCACGTTTGTTCTCACGAGCTACCACCAAACTACCTTTAGTAATCTTCCATTGCTAGTCTCAGAAGCCTACGTGGTAACCTTCCTTGTCAAGCTGCTCAACTAAGATTAACCTTTTCTTTAGGCCTGGAATATACCTAACGTCCTTCAAAGTCCAACTTGTACCAAAATAAGTTTTGAGGACAACATCCCCAACGCCTGCGATGTCTAGAGTCTTGTCATCTGCTAAACGAACCTTACCGGAGCGTAGCTTGAACCTTTCTAACTCTTCTTTACAATAGGTAGCATGGAACGATGCATCGGAATCCATAATACGATCCTCAACCGTATTCTTAATGCAACAAACCAATACGTCATCAGAGTCTCTAGCCATGTTAACCTCCTTATCCCTGGAGGCTACAAGCTTCAAACATTGATTTTGAAAGTTACCCTTCTGGTTGCAATTCCAACGCGTGATATTCTGCATGTACTTTATCTCTCCTATCTTCCATGATTTTGACTTGTTTCTGTTCTGCTTCCTGCCCTCTGTCGTACCCTCTGCCCCTATATCTGTCCTTTGCACTTAACAAATAATACGTATATTCTCTAGATGTCTTCCGATGAATATCTTCAATAAAGAATCAGATCTCAAATTCCTTTAAACGTTATCTTAGTAGTTCTATAGGTTTGGCTTTTGCCAAAGGCTCCTAAAGCTTCTTTTGATATAGAAAGTCTTCAATCTACATCTTACAGAAACCGAAATCATAACCATCATACTGTCGATCTTTAGCTTACCGTCTTCTGCCATTGTTTATCATAGTCCGGCTCTGATGCCACTTTGTTAGAGTATATGACACTTGCACACACTTCTGTACAGACCTTTGTACGGTATATAGCTCCTGAACACACCACTCGAACAAACAAAGAATACAAACAAGGCTTACGGAAAGTAAATGCAGAATATAATCGACACAAGATATAACATGGTATCCATGACTAGGATAGTCGTGGCAGTCCAAAGGATCAAACCAGAGAGATATTATTAAGCTCAAATCTAAACTGCTCAGGCTCGTGCCAAACTGCATAATCGTGCTAAACTGCACGATCGTGCCAACCTACACGATCCGTGCTAAACTACACGCCCCATGCTAAACTGCACGGGGTACAAACACACACACCCAGATCCCAGTTTACAATTACAATGAGAGGGGTATTTATAAGTGTGAAACCCATATTCAGTTTACTTATTCTACCGATGTGGGATTGGGTTTGTACCCAAAAATCCTCCCCTCAAACCCAGTACTACAATATGCCTCTCTTCTAATGATACATGACGCAACATGTTCTAGAGTCGCTGGACCACCTATCTCACTCTATCTGAACGGCGTGATCTGCTCTACCTAAGCTATCATTGAATCTGGATTAACTTGGGGTTGCACCATCTGCGCCACACACATCGGGGCCTATATCAGTCTTCACAACTCAACAATCTCCCACTTGAAGGCTAATCACTTCACTGCTCTTCGTCTCAAGTAATCTCTATAAACTTCAAACCACCTTCCCTTTAACAATGCTACTGCTCTAACCTTCATGTACCGCCGAACATACAGAACATGCTGCACTAACCAAACACAGGGCTAGGTGACTTTTGATACAAGGTATCTTGAACTAACATCATTAAACTGGGAATAACCTTCCCTTAAACAATACAACTGCTCTAACCTTTCTGTATCGCCGAACATAGG
>BQNB010091395.1:0-26887 GCA_026074375.1 Tanacetum coccineum
AATTTTATGCTTCTAACACCTGATTTGTCTTATATTGGTTTAGATGAGTTTGTTAATAAGCTTGTAGTTGAGAATAAAAACTCTAATGAAGAAGTGTCTAAGGTAGTTAGGAAGTCTGATGATTCCCCAATAATTGAAGATTGGGTGTCAGATAATGAGGAAGAAGATGTGTCTCAGCCTAAAATTGAAAAGAAAACAGTTAGGCCTAGTATTGTTAAGAAAGAGTTTGTCAAATCTAAACAAAAAGAAAAAACTAGTAGGAAAACTGTTAAACAAGGAAACATAGGCAAAACACTCACAGTCCAAGAGGCAATCAAAGAAATTGGAACAATATGATTTCTCAAAAACTAGGAAGCAATTTTGAGATGTTTAATAAGGCCTGCTATGTGTATGGAAGCTTTGATCATTTGTAGGTTGATTGTAATTACCATTAAAAACAGTTTCAAAATCAAAGTATGGTAAAACCTATTTGTTGGGAATTCTAGATTTGATGATACAAAAGAAACAAGTAATGAAACAAAATGACTAAAACGGAAAAGAAGAATTCTACAAATATGAAGGATTCTGGAAGATCTCCTTAAGAAGATAGAAGATAACAGAAGATCAAGTTAAATGTTTAAAAGATTTAATTGTCTAATGTTTATCCCTTTGTAAACCTAAATATCTCTAGTATATAAAGAGATATCAGGTATTAGGTTTTAGGTGTAGTTTTGTGAACAAAAAAAAATATGTGTGTGTGTATCCCAAGGGAGATGTAGACGTCTAGTTATTATGTGGTATAGCCTCAAGGCCAAGGTAACTTGATCCATGTTATTGTTGAGTAACACGATCTACACTGATCATATAGATTTGAGGCTTGGTCAAAACGTATGGTAATAAAACCTTGTTCAATAACATTGATGTTATTATTTATATTCCGCTACATGTTATCAATATTTGTTATTCCTAGATATAAGTTCTAAACAAACTGAGCTTAAACGATCCTAACATGTGGTATTAGAGCCACGGGGCTCATGATCTAGGGTTATACAAGGTTTATGTGTCGATATCATGATCAAGATAAGTTAATACGGGTTACGTCTACTATGTTGCTGGAAGGGTTCATTGTGATTTCATAATCGTTATAGGCATAATTATTTTATGGTTGTTTTGCTGATCAAGAATTTTTATTGAACAAAACCATAAAAGGTTTTATTTTTGTCGAAGTTGAGAGGGTTGTATACAAAACCCTAACAGGATCAACGACAACAGCAGGTGTTGATATTCGTTGCACATCAGAGATTTAGGGTTTTCCAAAACCCTAACAGATTGTCGACATCAAGAGGAATCAGATGCGTGTAGTTTACCCAGCAGCTGCTAGTGATTTGATGTTTGATTAATGGCTAAATGTTTTAGGGTACCATGTTGGTGTCTGGTACTACTTTTTATTCACAGGTTGACACAAGAATTTAGGGTTGTGACACAAGTGATACAACAGGTATGTTCTTTAGTGTTCGTTTTCAATGTAAAAGCAGGTTCAAGACGCATCTTAGGATCTGTGTTCTATGGTATTGTCTTGATGCTTCCTGGTATCAAATTTTTTATAGCAGCAGGTTTACAACAGGTTGATGATTAGCTGTGATATTGCAGCTATTGTATACTGATTGGTTATTTAATGGTTCTTTGGTGATCATTATTGAAGTCGGTAACCAATGGAAGGAAAGAGTTGATTTATTGTTTATGGCAGTTTGGTATTCATTAATGTGTATTGGTGTTACGACAAAAGAAGTTTCAGCAGGTATAGCTGATGTTTGGTGATCACTGGTGGTTAATGGAAGAATAAGATCTGGTATGGTGCAATCTTATTGGCTGCTTGATGCTTATGATTAGGGTTTCGAGCATATTAATACTGATGGTTTATGATTGCTGCTCATGCTAGTTAATATTACCAATATGTATTAATGCTGACAGTTTAAGCATTACTGCTGCCCATACACATTAGTGCTGCTATATATAGAGGTTAATGATGCTTGTGTTCGTTAGTAGTGTCAAAGGCTTGTTAGTGCTTCCAAGCACATACTTAGTGCTGCTATTACGTATTACTGCTGCTATTGAGCCAAAAGGAAGGATTACTTGTGCTGCTAACGAATTTGGATGAAATCATATTAGATGCTTGGGATCAACAAGGTTAAAGCAGATTGTTTATACTAGTTGTTATCTATTGTAGAAGCTTGGTGTTCGTGTTTGGATTGGTGAAGACTGGTTTGATTATGGATTTTTTAACCCTAAGTGTTTTAAAGCTACCAGTACTGCTAGATTTGGAAAAGCAGTTACTAATGTTCTTTTTGGTTGTAGCTTATTAAGTTTGTACTACTAGCATTAAAAAGCAGTTTAGTTAATACTGCTTGGGATTTATGGATTTAATACTGCTAGCTCTATTCGATATCAGATGACACACACATGGTTTGGATCTCAGATAGAATAGGATGCTTCGTTTAAGGGGAAGCTAACAATTTGATTTTGGTTTAAATGTTTTTAAACGTTTAAAAGGCTCATTTTTAGATTGGTTGTATAATTGGTTACGGAGATGATTGTTTATGACTTATTTGAAGACGAAGTGGAATTACTTGGGTATGTATTCTTATCATATCTTAAACGGCTTACAACGTTTGAAGATAACTTGTTTCTTTTATATGGATGTTGACAAAGACTTGCAAAATCTAGCAATGTGTGATTTCTCTTATGGTGCTCAATGCTCACATTTGCTATCACTTAAAGGTGTTACATTGTAGTGGTCAGTGTCTCATATAGTTGAGGATTTTGTCAAGAGATTGCGGTCTACTTATACTTTGGTCTACGTATGAGTTTGGAGTCATATGGATAGTACAAGTCATAAGACACAAGTTTGGGTTATTCTACTTCTACATCAAGTTTGTTATACTGAGTTTTCTCCATTAGTAATCATTACAAAGAGCCTACAGAATTTGAAGATTCAAGAGATGGTAAACATATTGATTTCAGGGGAAGCTTCTTGACAAAGTGTTTAGCCATCAGGATATGTTCATGCACCACTTGAGGTGAAAGGTTTCATTACTACTGCTAGTTGTTTATTACTACTGCTAGTTTAAGTTTCTATTGTCTTAAGTTCATTTATCTTATTATGCGTCATAGAGGGTAATTTAAGATATTGGAAGGCTGGATTAGTAGTATAGTATATGATTTGTAGTTGTAAATATTCAAGTTGCTTATCTTCACAAGACCCCTAATGGATTATGACAAAAAGGGGAAGAAGATTACAAAGATTGAGATTTGCAGCTTATTATGTGTGGTGGCATGGAAAGGTTACAAAGGAAATCTGAATTAAGGGGAAGTTTGTTTCATTCAGGGAGATCCATGATCTCAACTTTAGTGGAAGCTTTGATTTCATCAGGGTTTATGATGAAGTTCGTATAAGAACATGTTTGTTTTGTCATCATCAAATAGGGGAAGATTGTTGGGAATTCTAGATTTGATGATACAAAAGAAATAAGTAATGAAACAAAAGGACTAAAACAGAAAATAAGAATTCTACAAGTATGAAGGATTCTGGAAGATCTCTTTATGAAGATAGAAGATACCAGAAGATCAAGTTAAATGTTTAAAAGATTTAATTGTCTAATGTTTATCCCTTTGTAAACCTAGATATCTCTGGTATATAAAGAGATATCAGGTATTAGGTTTTAGTTGTGGTTTTGTAAACACAAAAAAAAAACATGTGTGTGTATCCTAAGGGAGATGTAGACGTCTAGTTATTGTGTGGTATAGCCTCAAGGTTAAGGTAACTTGATCCCTGTTATTGTTGAGTAACACGATCTATACTGATCATATAGATTTGAGGCTTGGTGGAAACGTATAGTAATAAAACCTTATTTAATAACATTGATGTTCTTATTTATATTCTGCTGAATGTTATCAATCTTTGTTAGTCTTAGATATAAGTTCTAAACAAACTAAGCTTAAACAATCCTAACACTGTTTGGAACAATGCCCAAAGGGTGAATCATCAAATCTTTGCTAAAAAGACTCACCCCTATGCTAAAAAGAACATGGTTCCGAGAGCAGTACTAATGAAGTCTGGATTAGTATAAGTTAATACTGCTAGACAAGTTAATACTGCTCACTCAAAAACAATAGTGAATGATGCTAGACCAATGCCATATCTTTCTAAAATAACACATTTAACTGTTAAGAGGCCCATTCATAAGAACACAGCATTTAAAAACAGTAATATTAATCAAAGGGTTAAAACTGTTAGGAGTAAAAAATTTAATACTGCTAGGCCAAAAGCAGTAGTTAATGCAGTTAAGGGAAATAATTTTAATGTTGTTAAGGGCTCAACTTGTTAGGTTTGGAAACCAAAGCATAAAGTTTTAGACCATGTTTCTAAACACAACAGTTCATCAATCACCTTAAAAAAGTTTAATTATATTGATGCACAAGGCAGATCCAAGTCAGTGATGGCTTGTATAACACCCCGTGTTTGCAAGTCATTGACGACGTCAATAAATCTACTATTTATTTTAGTGTTGTACGCATTTGCTTTTAAGATTAAAGTGTTAAGTTAAATCGCGTAAGCTAAAAGGTATTATTCAATGTAAACGGGCATCAAACAATTAAGCGTTTACATCAATCAAGTATTAAATAATTATTTTGAGAATAATTATGGTCTTTGTTCATTTTATTTTTCACATGGGTCAAAATGTCTAGGGGATATGGAATGCATTTTAAAGTTATTACTTAATGAATTAATTTTTCTCAAATAGTTAGATGCTAATCTGATTTGTTAAGCATAAGTTTAAGATGTTAAATCTTATACTTATTTTAATCAGCTTATTTTATACCTACTGTTCTACTTATTTAAATCATTACATTCTTAAATCTTAATGGATTCATGTTAAAGTACTTTTTTTAATTTGTGTAGCCTTATTGCAGGAGTGGTACTGAACACAGTAAGAGGCACAGGCCATGAAGTGTCAAGCTGTCAACCGAAAAGAGCAACAATAGAATGAGACGTGGTAGCAGCAGCTACTCTTTCCATAAACTTCAATTCCGAACACCCCCTCAGTTTGCTTCGTTTCAAGAACAACTGTAATAGGTCAGTCAGCTTTTCATTTCTACTCAAACCTATACTAGAGTCTAGAACATTCAACGCTTAGAGAGAAACTCAGTTTTTTGCAATCCAAATTCAGTACACTTTTCAGGTTTCTAATTTAAAGAATTTAAATGTTTGAATGGCCTAAGCTAAAATATTTATAAATTCGTATATATCAAAATGCAATACTGTCGTAGAGTTACAAATGGATTAAGAATAGCAAATTCTTAAATGTCGGACTAAGAATAGTAGGGAAAGTTAACTGGTGTGTGATCTTACAGGAACCTTGCACAGGAGCTCAGAAAAGGAATATTCCCGCAAGTAAGAAATATCTGAAAAAATCCAACAAGCGGCTGCTGCACAAATTGATCAAGAACGTGCGCTAAAAAGTGAATATGACACAAGCATCTACCTGCAGTTGACGTTAACATTTTTAATGGGGTTTTTGAACTGTTTATTGCATCTTCAGCGTGTGAGATTGTTATCTTATTAGTATGTAACAAATATGTCGAAGCATATGTATGTTTCTCAACATGAGTGTATTATGAACTGCTATGACTTCAATTTCTTTGTATCAAACGATCTACTCAGGCGATCCATTCCACCGTCAACAACAACGACGCTTACTGATCGTCCCGCAGCGAAGCGCGGGCCGACCAACTTGTTTATCCAAATAATCATAAAATCAATAAAAAAATAAATTTGCATCTTCAAATTCCTATTATACCCTTAATCATATCATAAAATCATTTAATTTTCTATACCATTTTGCTTTACATTTGAATCAAGATACGCCTAATCCATGGAAGCTACTAAGTTTTGTCCATATTGTAATAGTCATACATGTAATAATTATATAGAGAAAAGTTTATTTGCATACCAGTTTCTCCTCACATATTAAAGGATAAATCTCCATCATCAATTTGAGTTTGATATAATGATGTGGATTAATCTAAGATTTAATTTTATCTAATGGTTAAGATTAAACCTTAAAAAACATCCACCACCCCTTTTTACTTTTGTGTTTTTTAATTAAAACACACTTTCACCTTTATTTTTAAAAATTAAATATCGCAAAAACCGCAAAACGTTAAGATACATAAATTACACCATCGTGACGAGCATTAAATTATCTCAATAGAGGAGCACTTTCACATACTTTCGACAATTTTTTTTTGTTTTTTTTTGTATTTTTTTGTTTTTTCTCGGTGTAGTATTTTGTTTCATATATCACGTGTGATATTACACTAAGTTGTAAGTTAGAACACTTCACATGCTTTCGTAAAACGGGTATAAATATTTGTGTGGAACTTCAACTACTCATCATTTCTTGGCATTGAAAGTATATATCATTAGCTTTCCAACCTTTTATCATATATATTTTTTGGACCTCAAACAAAAAAGATTATTTATAGAAGTTGGTGATATATCAAGAATTTTATTTTTGTAAATCAAACCTACTTGAATATCACATGTTATATAACATATTGTACGTTTCGAACACTCATATTGATGTCATGAAATGAGCGTAAAGTAATTTATGTAAAACATTAAAGGGTTCATCATGTTTGAAATTAAACAAATAAACATCTTTTCTCATTCTAACCATATATCAAAACATAATTTGTGAAAATTAAATTAAATCAATATTTTCTCACAAAACTATGGTCTTCTTATCCTTTTTAATTCATACTTTCAGTATATCACAAGTTGATATCATAAATTGACTACATGTTAAGAATTTCAAAAAATATACCACTGTTGTGTCCACATTTATATTGGCTTTATCACATGTGTATTAATTATATGTGAAATACCAAGACTAATTGTCACATATATTACTATTATCACATGAGATATATATTTTTATTTATTTATCACTGGTGTACTACAAATGTCAAGGGTAATAAATATATTAATAACACGTCCTAGAATAACAGTACGTTTAAGCCAAATGTGAATCTTACTTTATTAAGGTATTATTTTAGGTTTAGTGGTTAGGGGTTTAGAGGTTTGGGATAGGGTTTTGTGGTTGGGGTTTTGGGTTTAGGGTATAGTTTTTTTAAGTGACATACTGTATTATTATCACTTTGTGAATTAACATAGTGGTTTGAGGTTTAGGTTTTTGGTATAGGGTAGTGGTCAGGGGTTTAGGGTTTTTGGTATATATTTTAAAGTTTATGTATATATCACTTGTGATATTATACCTAGTGGTTAGGGGTTTAGGGTTTTTGGTATAGGGTTTAGTGGTTAGGGGTTTAGAGTTTTTGGTATAGGGATTAGTGGTTAGGGAGGGGGTTTAGGGTTATTGGCATAGGGTTTAGTGGTTAGGGGTTTAGGGTTTTTGTATAGGGTTTAGTGGTTAGGTGTTTAGGTTTTTTGGTATAGGGTTTAGTGGTTAAGGGTTTAGGTTTTTGGTATAAGGTTTAGTATATATCACTTGTGATATTATACCTAGTGGTTAGGGGTTTAGGATTTTTGGTATAGGGTTTAGGATTTTTGGTATAGGGTTTTTTTTAACATAGGGGGGTTTTTGTTGGGTATAGATTTTTGATAAACATCAAAATATTTATACCTTTTTGGTGGCAAAATACCCTCCTAAATCATACTTGTAAATTGTTTCACTAACACTCGAAAAAGAGATTTTTCTATTGTTTTGTTGTTTAAGGTGAAATGATAGGATATGACAAGAAAGTAGGGAGAAATGACTTAAGTTAAATTCTGGAAGAATGTTACGAACGTAACACACAAACATGGTTACGCCTTACATAAATTAAGCAATACGAACGTCAAGGAAGACTTTACGGAATAACACCATATCTAGTTACGCCTTAATCCTATATTTGAAGGAAATCTCGTCAAAGTTCTAGTTACGCGTAAAACCTTATCCCAGTTACGCCTGTAACATGAAGATCCAGATATATGGAGATGAAGATCCACTTACTTATGGAAGATTTATGAAGTTACGGAGTAAACCATATTGGTTACAACCGTAACATTGCGTAATTATGAATGTCGTGTAAAGTTGGTTATGGTCGTAACACCTTTATTGGTTGGCCGTAACCCAAAACTCAAAACCACAACCCAAAGGTTCGATATCTATAAATAGAGGCCTCAGTCAAGCTATTCCGACGTCACTTCCTCCACAGCCAATTGGAGAGGCGACAAAGGCTTCCAACCTTTGAAGGATTCCACCTAGAGTCCAAAGGAGATCACACTTTACTTACTTTTTGTATTTAATCGTTCAAATACGAATACTGTAAGAATTATGAGTTTTCAATATACGATTTCTTCTATCTCTTACTGTGTTTCTGTACCATGAGCTCGGTAAGCACTTAATGTGTTGCCTAGTTTTTGAATTTAATGTGTTATGTTGTTTTCCTGTTAGATTATGGTTTAATTAGATATTTCCTTGATATCGGGTAACATGGGTTTTGGTAGTACGGTGGTTTGGACTTAGCTTGCCCCATTAATAGATTATCTTATCATGATGGGATCTAATGGGTACTAGGGAGGATCACTAACTCCTTACCTAGTGTAGGAACTAATCGGTCACCGTACTTATCACTTAATATACTTAAAAAGCATAGGAACTCTTTCAGAGAGGGTTAATAATCTTTATAGATTATTAGATATGTTTTAGGAATAGTTAGGATTAATCACTATAACCTGGATAACCTACCTCCCAGACGATTTGGGACTGATTCGGAATCGTAGGGAGTATAGGATAGACTAAATATGCACATTCAAGTATATCGACCTTAGAAACCACTAATGAAACCATAGTTTAACATTGCAAGTGAAAATGTTTTCATAACAGTAGTAATGAAGTAACCAGGTTAGCACGTTTTCTCTATTTATATCTCCAACTCTTTTATTTTCTAGTTATTTATTTTACCGTTATTTATTTCAAATCAACTCAAAAACCATTTTCAAAACATGACATTTCCAATTAAAACTAATTACAACTTAGTTCTTGGGACGACCTTGGATTTACAAATCTGTACTACCCACGATCGGGTTCTCTGCCCGTTAGTGCGTTGTCAGGTAGATCGAGTTTTAAAAACTTAAAACTTGGTAGAAATATA
Organism: Tanacetum coccineum; assembly: GCA_026074375.1. Lineage (NCBI taxonomy): Eukaryota > Viridiplantae > Streptophyta > Magnoliopsida > Asterales > Asteraceae > Tanacetum > Tanacetum coccineum. The sequence continues at coordinate 9,199 of BQNB010091395.1, forward strand.
TTTTAAAATAAAATACGCATCAAGTTTTTGGCGCCGCTGTGGGAGAGCTAAAAATTAGTAATAATTTGAATTTCTGTATATATTTCCTTTTGTATATATATTATGCTAGTTTTTATTATAACACCCCGTATTTTCAAGTCATTGACGACGTCAATAAATCTACTATTTATTTTAGTGTTGTACGCGTTTGCTTTTAAGATTAAAGTGTTAAGTTAAATCGCGTAAGCTAAAATGCGATTATTCAATGTAAACAGGCATTAAACAATTAAGTGTTTACATCAATCAAGTATTAAATAATTATTTTGAGAATAATTATGGGCTTTGTTCATATTATTTTTATCAGTTGCGTAAAGTGTATACGTTTCGCGATAAATTACGTTTAGGCATAACCGGAACCACCAAAACCTTTCTACGCTTCAACAAATACCCACAATTGTACCCAATACCCAAAATTTTATCATTTTATTAACCAAGAAGCCATAAGGCCGGATATGGATAGATAAAACACAAGGAGATATTTAACTTTGTATTAGAACACATGTTATATTCATTTAGAAGCAACCATCTTACAATATTCACCAACTAGTCTTACATATTATGACAACAAGTAAACACCCATACCAATCACCTTCCAAGCCACTCCCCCCCTATGGGTTTCTTACACAAGTTATTCCAAGTAACCATAGTTAGGTTAATGAGATATTTGTAGGATATAATGGAGCAAGACTTGTAGAAAACATACACTACACTTCCTTAAGAAAAATCAACACAAAAACCTCTCTTTTGTCTCCCTCTAGCCCACGGCCAAGATCCAAACACACACAAAATCCATATCAAACTTATTTACAACACTTACACACATTCCTACAACGATATCTAAGATGACCTAAGGTGATTGGAAGGTTTTCCTTAAAGGTTACAAGGGTTAAACAAGGACAAAGTAAGATTAGGGTTTCTTGAAAGCTAGGGTTTTCTTGGTGTTGCAAGCTTTGGGTTTATAACTAAAACAGTGGTTTAGATTGTGTTGTCTATCATCATTTTTCATCATAAGGTCATCTAAAACCTTTATCTTTTCATTATCATGATTATATGTGTATATGATGTTTATATAGCTAAATTACCATTTAGGACTTTGAACATGGAAAAGGGATTTTTACTTGTGATTATACTTTTGTACACTTTTTCATATGATATTTTAGGTTGGGTAATAATCATGATAGAATGGGTTATAGTGTTGTAACATGTTTGGTTTTAAGTGTAAACATGTATATGTACAAATTAGGATTTTAAAGTGATTATCTTAGAAAGTTGTGATTTGAAAAGTATCAATAATGGACTTGTTAACTTGGATATTTTGAGAAGTATATGAACTTATATACTTTATTATATTATATGACAAAGGTATAAATTGGAGGTGAAGACTTAGGTAATTTACAAAGGTAAAAAGTTACATAAAACAAGTTTTTAAATAAAAAGTAATACTTCTTGATCACCAAGCGTCCTGTTTGGATTTCGAATTTCAAAAGTGGTTATGTTTTAAAAATACAATACGTCTCATCACGATTCCCAAAAAGGTAAGTAAACCAAAAACGGATTAATAACGAAAAAGGGGAACGTCTAATTACGAGCTATACTTAAATTAAACGTAATTTAGAAAAGAACTTATATAAATATTATACAAAAACAAAGTTTGGTAGTTATAACAAGATTATACAATATTTTTAGGATTCCAAAACAATAAGAAACGTAAATTTTCGATTAAAAACGAAGAAGTTTATGAATCTACGCAAGTTTTATATACTCAAAATGTATAAAAAATTTTTAATAAAAATTTACTGATCATGAATAGAAACACTAATTTTTGTAAACCTACATAAATAATAGAACTCGGCCTTTTTAAAAAAATTTTTTATTTTTTTGTTTTTTTATTTTTTTTTATTTTAAAAATTACGAGAACGTGGCTCGAAGAATTACTAAAAACCGGAGCTAAAACGAATAAAATACGACGTTTAGCGATAATTTGGTTTATAAAAGTAATTTTTATAAACTATGAACAGTAAAATTTAATGTCATACGCACAACCCCACTTATATGAAAATTTGATAATTTTGATAACAAAGACCAGGTCGAAGAAAACGCTAAAATCGGGATTAAACGAACAGTTAATTGCATTTTACGGTATTACGACAATTAAATTATAAAGTAACTTATAAAACGTTATGAACAGTAAAAGTACTATTCATCAGAAGGTTATAAATATAAAAATGTAATATTTTTATACATCACTCAATACGAAGAAACGTGGAGTAAGAAATGCGATAAACGGGTTAAACGGGAAATTATTCAGTTTTTGACTAAAACGACAATTATAAAACGTTTTCACTCTATAACAACGATTTTTTAAATTACAAAATAGAACGGTGATGAAGCTATATTAGAATTATATGTGGATATCAAAGTATCTATATTACTAGGGAGTTTTCATAATGTAGAGCCTCTTTCGGGTCTGCGTATCGACGTGATTTGTTGGATTTACGATTTTAAGTGTCCGAGCTCCTCATACCGTCACTACATTGACCTCATTAAATTATGATAGCCCGAATGATAGTATGATGTTACTAACTAGACTTGTATATGATGTTAGATAATCACAGCGATTAGTTGCTTATATGACCTATGGAGCTAATTTAGGGTTGCATTCGATCAATTACGTGACGTCGCTATTATCTGTGATATTTGGATTATCAGTAACTCAAGGTGAGTTCATAGCCCCACATTTTTACGATTTCAATGATTTATAACTTTGGGGTGGAAACATGCTTTGTTTTATAAATTGGACGCAAGTGTATATTTTATATTGATTACGTGTTTGCCTAAGTAGCGATAACCCAAGTTGAGCCCATTATCATGAACTGTCAATTGCATAGATGTAGTTGTGAATTACATTATGTGAGCGCGAATGTTATGAATAGATCTATTTGGGATTGACCTCCCCGTTCGGGTGATTAGCTATCACCGGGAACGAACGTTATAGCATGTCGGATTTGGGATGTTTAGGGTTGAACATCTGATCGGGCAGAATAGCAATATTTATTATTGCGAATATAATTGTCGAGCTTCAGTGTCATGAGCTTAGGAAAACGTAATTGGATTTTGTGATGTCTGCATCTGTTGCATTATCACGGGGAAAGTCTTGCGGTCCTGCATATTATAATTTACTAACCTATGAATTCACCAACATTTTTGTTGACGTTTTAAAGCAATGTTTTCAGGTGGTCAATAGGCACGAGGTGCCAGGGATACATTGGTGACACTTTTGGTTATCACGCTAAAGATTTGGATGTAATATGTTTTGGGAAATGTATTGTCAATCTTTGTAATATCAAACACTGAACAAGTAAAGCTGCATGCTTTGTGTAACAAGTCTTTTATCAAATCCAATGTATCATTTTAAACGACTTTTTGTCGTTCTTATATATCTTGTGCTATTGATCTGAGAAGTAACACGCCCCGGATATCCGTATTCCGCTGCGACCCAATTTGGGGGTGTTACAGCTTGGGTCCCCAAAAGAAACTAATTTTCTTATCTAATGTGCATGGCAATCCATAAATGGATTTACAAGATCAAGGAGTGATTGATAGTGGATGCTCAAGGCACATGACATGGAACATGTCCTATCTTACAGACTATGAAGAGATAGATGGAGGATATGTTGCTTTTAGAGGGAATCCCAAATGAGGGAAAATCACAGGAAAAGGAAGAACCCAAAAAGGTAATTCATGCATTGAAGGATCCAAGATAGATAGAGGCTATGCAGGAAGGGCTTCTACACTTCAAGTTACAAGAAGTTTGAACTTTAGTGGATTTACCAATTAGAAAAAGGGATATAGGCTCTAAATGGGTTTTCAGGAATAAAAAAGATGAAAGGGGAATTATGATAAGAAATAAAGCAAGATTGGTTGCTCAAGGATACACACAAGAAGAAGGGATTGACTATGATGAAGTATTTGCCCCTGTTGCAAGAATTGAAGCAATTAGACTATTTTTAGCTTATGCTTCATTTAAAGATTTTGTGGTGTATCAAATGGATGTAAAAGTGCTTTTCTTTATGGGAAGATTGAAGAAGAAGTGTATGTATGTCACCCATCAGGATTTGAAGATCCAGACTTTCCTAATAGAGTATACAAGGTTAAAAAAGCACTGTATGGACTACATCAAGCTCCTAGAGCTTGGTATGAAACCTTGTCAACATATCTGTTGGACAATGGGTTTCAAAGAGGGAAAATTGACAAGACCTTATTCATCAAAAGGCACAAAGGTGATATTTTGCTGGTCCAAGTTTATGTGGATGATATCATCTTTGGTTCAACAAAGAAGGAGCTATGCATTGCATTTGAGAAGTTGATGCATGAGAAATTTCAGATGAGTTCTGAGTTTCCCTTTGGGAGAACTTACATCTCTGGGATTACAAGTAAAAGCAAAAGAAGGATGGCACATTTTATTAGTCCAAGAAAAATATTTTTAATAAAATTTAAAAAATTTGGGTTTACAAAGTCAAACTGCAAGCACACCAATGGAAACTTAAAAGCCTCTACTCAAAGATGAAGATGGTAAAGAAGTGGATGTTCATATGTATAGGTTGTTGATCCTAATCCTTGATCGATTCCTTAGGTTGTTTAAGGTTAAATTACCTTGGATAAATCCAAAATAACTTGTTGTAGAAACTTGTATTATACTAAAGTTATGCGAATCTACACTTAATACCTAAATATTATGTAAATAAAAAACAGTAATCGTTAATAAACAAAGATATAACTCAAATCTCAAATAGTAATTATGATCAATAATACTGTACACTGTCTCAAGTACTAGGGTTTACAACCTTGAAGCTTTTCTAAATTGACTTGACAACTTGTATGCAAAACGTATATCTCAACTAATGCCCTAGGACCTCCTATTATAGATTAAGGAGTCCTAGTCGGCTTACAATACATTCCCTTAAGATATCATAATCTATTCAAAACATAAACGTAATCTCGTTAAAAAAAAATAAATTATGTTATCGTGTACACAAATATACTTAATACTTATCATTACAAGTATTCTTGTTCTCCAAATAATCTTTATCTCTTTAAACCGTCTTTATCCTCTTGACAGTAGTAAGTCTTCTAGCAGTTGTAATTCAGTAGCATAAACTTTTGTACCAGCAGTACTAATAAACATAAGAAGTAGTAACATTAGTACCAGCAGTACTAATATATACTCACAGTAGTAACATGTACTAGCAGTCTTAATATTACTACTAGGAGCACTAACTACTTAGCTTATATTTCAGTCTTTAACTCTGAGCAGTCTTAACTTCAACTAACAGCAGTAACTTTATACTAACAATACTAAATTATACTAACAGTAGTAACTAGCGGTGGTAACTTTATACTACCAGTACTAACTACTTAGCATAATTTCCATTATGTACTTGAGCAGTAGTAACTCTAAGAATCCTTGAAGTCTTTTAAGTCCCAACAATACTCCCCTAAACTTGATGTTCATCTTCTGAATCTTCAAGTTTCTTTGTTAAAAGTCTTCATCACTATCAAGAAGATGCATTAAAACCTTTTATTGACCCTTTTGTTGCTTTACCATAAGCTTAAGTAGTTGATAGCACATCTCATTCCTATAATCAATTTAAAGTTTCTTGTTTAACATATTTGTGATTGTTATTGGTGTGAGGGGATATCTCTTTTCAACTAACATAAAGATGTGCATAATTCCAAACCTTACAAAGTGCACTCCACATGAATCATACAATTTCCAAATAGTCACTGTATATCCTTGTAGATTTCTTCATATATCACTCTTTATGTTTGGTTCAAACATGACTTTTAAATCACCCCACAACACTCTTTCATGTTTATCTTCAGGCCTAGTATCACCATGCTTTGTTTTGACCAACTTACAAAGAGTCTCTATGTCTTCTCTGTCAATATCCCAAAGCATCCTAACCATTGAAGAATATCTCTTGGAACTTCCATATGCTCTTATTAATTGATAATGTCCAATTATTCCTTCTTTAATAATCTTGTATTCAACAATCACTGGTGGTTTAGTAACAAGTGGAATAGCATCAATTTCTATATCATCATCTTTTACTATCACTAAATGTTTTTTAGCTCAACTTCATCATCTACTTCAACTTCTTCATGCTCATTAGTCTCTTTATCATCTTCCATTCTTTGTCTCTTTGAAGATTCTTGTTGTTGCTCTTTCCCTGCTCTTTTTTACCAAGTATCTTCTTTCTGCTGCCTTTAGTTTTCTCATCACTACTTTCTGCCTTCTTTGACTTATCAGATTCCAGTTCATCCTCTGTACCTTTAGAACTTTCTTCTGTTTCCTTTTGCCTTTTAACTTGCTCAGAATCCATAGGAATAAAAGTATTTACTCTCCTCATTTCATTATCAAACAACTTCTGGATCTCTTCATAGCTCTTGCTCTTCAACTAATTATGTTTGTATCCACCCATGTTTTTAAGATAAGTAGACATTAGATTCCTTTTTTGAGCTTTAGTTGGTGGCTTTCTTCTTTTCTTTTCAGCTCTAAGCATTGCAAAGTGTTTCTTTCTTTTGTTCATAAGTTCTACAAATAGTCTTGATCTTTCTTCAATAGTTATCTCTCCTTGTTCTTCTGTGTGTAGGCTTCTGGAGGCTAACTCAAAATCTGCCTCCATCATAGTTGGTATCTATCCATGACTCAATCAAAGCTATGTTGTCTTCTTCTTCCTTTTTTCTTGCAAGCCTTTCTTCTTCTATAAGTTCAGCCTCCAACTGAGCTTGAAGATTTCTTGCCAAATCTTCATCAAGAGCAACTTGATTTTTTCTTTTCAGAGGAACTTCAGGCTCAATCATGATTGCTTTTCCTTTGTCTTTAATCATTGAAGGTTGTGATTCTTGTGGAGTTCTAAATTCACTTAGCTCCTGTACTATAACCCCTCTAGCCTTGGGTCTTGTAGTTGTTAGTGTTGTAGCAGCAGTAGTAACAACTTTAGGTTTAGCTGCTTTGATTTGAATAAGTATCTGAGCCAAAGTTATTTCTTCAATAGTTGTAGGAGCAACACTATCTTCAACACTAGTATTTAGTTCTCTTTCCTTTGCACTGTGCTCTTGTTTCTCACCAACTGACATATCCACAGCTATTTCATCACCATGAAGATCATTTGTATCAAACATTTCTGCATCATCTGACCTCCCCTGGGTATCATCAACTAAAGAAACATCAACATCCTTATCAACGTCTTCAATGCTCCTCCCCTGTTTGGATGCATCTTCATGATCACCCAAACTATCTTTATCTTTAGATGATTCAACTCTTCTAAACTTACCAACTTTCCTTAGTCTTTTTAATCCTGTAGTTCTTGATTTCTTTTTTTCTTTCTAACTTCTGGACCCTCTTCTTTAAATCAGCAATCTCCTTTGCTTGAGCATCCTTTGCCTTCTCTAAATCAAGAACCTATTTTTGTAAGTTGGTACACAAAAGCATCAATTCTGTTAGTTGCATGCTATCCTCACCATTGAGAAGTGGATCATTAGAAGGTGTAGGAACACTGTTATCTTGTTGTGTCTCCTCTTGAGTAAATGCAGTGTCCTTCCTCTGTTTCCTCTTGGACTATTTCTTCTGAGATCTAGAGGATGATGGTTGAGTAGTAATGGGTGTCTGGTTAGAATCAGTAGGAATGCCTGAATCTACACCATCTTCTTGATTAGCTTGAACCATCATTGTTTCAAACAAAGGTGTTATTCTCCCAGAAAAATCTTTTCCTTCTCTCCTCATATTGGCAAAGATTTTCTTTGTGTGTGAAGGGTTAACATAAATCTTCTTATGATGTGACATATCACCAAGCTGTTAATGAAAACTTGTACAAAAAACGTTGAACATTAGAAATTTTAACCCCTCCATCTAAGTGTTATTACCAAATCATCAAAAATGTACTTGACTTGCTTAAATTTTTGGTTTGTGACCAAGCATATGATTGCAGAGGCCATAGTACTACTGAATTCGTTCCATGCAGTGGACTTGGCACTAAGGCATTGTGTAATGGTATGAATTAAGAACTTCCATTGTGGAGAAAAGAAAGCTTTATAAAATGTAAGCTTTTGAGAAGGTTTTTCATGCCCCATCTTTGCCAGTTCTTCAACCATTGTAGCAGTTGACAAAAAATCAGTACCACCTGCATCTTCTAAGTGAAGATCACTTCTAATACTTGTCTCTGTGATGATCACCTTCTTTTTATCAATTAGGGCTTGTAACTGACGTTCATCATTAACCGTTTTTGCCTTTGTTGTTGACCAAAACTGTTTAATGCAAGATGTGTAGATAGTAGGATTGACAGTTAAAGCATAATGAATTTGGTTAGCATTCAGAAAATCAATAATTTCATGAAACCCATTACTTTCAGCAGGTTTTTCCAAGAATGCGACCATGTTATGAGTGTCAGCAAAAGTTAGGGTTGACATGGAGTTGTGTTTTGATGATCAAAGATGAAATTGAGTTAGGGTTTACGGTTAAAGAGTGTTTGAATGATTGAAATCGAATAAAGAATTGAATGAAACCCTGAATCGAAGTATTTATAAAATTACCCTCAGTAGCATTAACTTGAACTGGCAGCACTAAATTATGCCTAGCAGCATTAACTTAAACTGACAGCACTATGTTATGCCTAACAGTAGTAAGTAACCCAGTAACCTAAGACTAACAACATTAAGTTTGAGTTACCAGCACTAACTTCAATTTCTTTCCTAAAAGGACTTCTATCATCAATTAGTTCATCTCACAAGCTCTCTTTCTGTTTTTATACTTACAATGTCTCTTAATTCTTTTTCTCACTGTAACACTCTGTCTGTTTTTCATACTCACAACTCTCTTTCTATTTTTAAGCTCACTGACTCTCTCATTTCTTTTGGATCACCAAATCACTCTTTTTGTTTTTATGCAACATAGCTGACAGTTTTGTACAAAGTTCCATCAATTCCAATAGTTTCATACTGTCCTCCCCACTTCCAAGTGTGTAACCTCTTGAGAGAGGTGGATCATTGGACTGTTTAGATGTAGTCTAAAACCTAGTTTGAGCATCTGCACCTCCCAATATGGTATCTTGGCACCTGGGACAACTACCTGAACCAATTCCCTAAGGACTTGATCCATTAAGTGTTGCCATGGATTGGGTCCTATTGATGTTACCACTGTCCTGCTCTGCTTCTAAGCCAGAAGCAGTAGTGGCAGCCCTTTCCATTCTGTCACCCAACTCCTTATAGACAGCCTCATTACCAACTTTTATAGGGGGACCACTAGACTGAAGTATCTTGGTGTCCCGACCTCTTTTTGACTTTAACATACTTTTGATATTACATGTCTTTCCATCCATGCTTGTATATTGACATAAGTAGCCTCCCCTCAAACACTGCTTAGCTACAGTCAATTTTAAGATCTAAGCTCTTCAACACCGACCGGTAGGATGACCTGCCTTGTGTGGCGGGAAGCTGATTCAGAAACTCAGTTGATAGATGCTGGTATTTAAGTCTATGGAGAAATCGTTTCAGACAGTTGCCCTCCGCCTAGTGGGTAAGGGTGGGAGGTGTGGGGGGATGAGGGAGTGGGGGTGGGGGGGGTGGGGGTGGTGGGGGGGGGGGGGGGTTAAATCCATACAAACGACCACTGCTTCTTGCATCAAGGGCTTGGTGAATATTCGTTCGGGGGTGCATGCGAGAAATCAGCATCTGTTCTTCTCAGATTATAGAATACTTTCCCAAACCATTCTTAGTGAATATTTTATGTATACACTACATCCCTTGAAGTGACATGTAACATCAAGTCAATTAAGCTCGGATGTAAGTCTCGGCTGTACACATTTTTCCCCCATGATGGTTGCAAACTCCTCGTAAGCATCATTGTCGTGTACCGTTCAAATACTCGAGAAGTCTTGTCATAAGCACAATCTGGATATACAAAAGAATCATTACCCTCTTGAATTCAGAAACATAGAGGAGAGAAGTCAAGAATCAAGAACATTGGTATAATCAAGGTCCTTGTGAATGAATGTCAACGAGAACTTTGAAGATTTTGCTTAGACTGTGAAGTATCTTTGTCTTGGAATAGCACAAAAATACCCGTGAGAAGTGCTGATTACATCTCAACCTTTGAATTCTCTGGCTAACTTTACCAACCTCGTATTCTGTCGGCTATTGTTGTGATCACTTGGTGAAGTAAACCCGATATACTAAACTTGAAAATGAAGGTGAAATCCCTAAATTTGTTACTTAACTTGCACTGTTTGTATTGAAGGAACATGCAGAAAAAATCTCTAAGTACCTATACTCCATCAAAAGTAATAAGAATACAACACCCTTGAAAATTATCTACATCGACATCTGTGTGTGACACTGAGTACTACAACGTAACTCCTTTAAGTGATAGTTATCCATGTCTTCATCCAACCATCCCTTGACTTTTGGAAACTAGATAATCCAAGTCTTAATCATAACTGTATACGTTCAAGCAAGTCAGCAATCGATAGAAAATAGAAGAAAGTCTCGATGATGAAATAAGTAGACGCCTTCGTGAAATCCAACTTCAATCTCAAATAAGGGATACCAAATCAACTTCGTGATCACTTGTCATCGTAGTCCGAATCTCTAGCCGTTTATCATTTATTGAATCTTTTCAGAATCATTTTAGCGTTATGTATCATGTTTTGTTTTTTTTGTTAGGTTGTTGTTTAATTGTCGTTAAACTAGGACGAATGTTATTTTGAATGTCGTTAACGGATAAACATCGCCTAGTCTAACTTGTCGTGATAGCGTTTTATTCCCGGTCACGTCGTACCTCAAATGAAATAATCATGTAATCATAAGGCCCAATTTTCGGTTATTAAAATTCCAACCCAACTCGTTATTTATAAAACGCATCCACTCAATACCACAAAAAGAAACTCGGCCCATGTAAGATGTTATTACCCGGTTTGCCATAGCCTATTTATAATAGGGATATAATACTCCTCAAATCCCTAATCTCTCTCACACTAACCCTAATCTCATACATACCCGCCTACCACAGGTTTTTCTCCAAAAAAAATTTGATAGCCTCTCCCATCATCTTTGTTATCACTTCCATCTCTTCGATAATAAATAAAACCAACTAATCCTTTCATTATCACAATCTCAATCGTGAGATGATTTTAAACGAGCACCCAATCAGAAGACTAAGACATCAAGATTTCTATAAAAGAGGTCTTAGGTAGGTTAATTGAATTGTGTTGGTATTTCTTTAAACGAAGTGAAGAGGGAATGGGACACTCTTGTCTTCGTTCTTTCATCATCTTCGTATAACAAAGAGGGGTATGACTCCTCACAGATCAATGATGATCTTTTCATTTGTGTTCTTGGATCTTTTGGTGGTCTTGATTTAAATGTAACACAAAACGAAAGAAACTGAGATCAGTTAATTCTTTGTATTGATTCGAGTCTTGTGAAAGTTGAGATGGAGATGGGATATAATGATGTTGTTTGTTTGTTGTGGGGCTGTGATAATTGTTATGTTCGAGTCTGATGAGTTTGTTAGGGTAATTTAAGCTGATGTTGTTGTTGATGTTTATGGTTCGAGTCTAGTCTTTCTTCTCTTTTCTGTTATTGGCTTTTGTCTAGACTCGGTTTAGACAAAACGCAACATCAAAATTAGACAAAACGCAGCATCAATAAAATTTTTGCCATAGTTTCTCTTCATAAAAATCATAAATTTGTCTTCAAAACGCAATGATAGAGTAGACAAAACGCAACCACAAAACCGCAGACCAATCACCACCAAACACAACGCAGTAGACCATCAAAACCGTGACTGGTCAAAACGCAATGTCAGTACTTTTGTACTTTTTCTGGATCTGGGTTTTTCTTACATCAAAACGCAACCAAGAAAAACATAACAAACCCAGATCTGCTGTTTGACTTTTAAGCATAAAAATAATTATGATACCAGCAGAATCATGACATGAACAACAAGCAACTGTTAAAAAATCAAATGAACAGTGACAACAAACAAATACATGATACGACACACCCCTGCAGCTCTGATGCCAATTGTAGAGAATAAATGACATACAAGAACAAGGAATAAAACAGATCTGGAGGTATGGTAAAGTGAAATAAATGTAAAGCCATATTATTAGAGATAAAGGTGAAGGAGATGGGAAGATGTGTGTGCTTAAGAGAACACACACACTTACACACTTTTACAAATGTAAACTTCACCCCTCCATGGAAGTATGGAGGGGGTATTTATAGTCTTAGTGACACACAACTATTGTAACTAGTCATTATTAGTCCCTATGTGTCACTCTATAAATAAAGTAATGTAATTCCGTGTTTGTCGCCATATTTTAAGGCTAACACAATAGTTTCATACTGTCCTTCCCACTTATAAGTGTGTAACCTCTTGAGAGAGGTGGATCATTGGACTATTTAGATGTAGTCTCAAACCTAGTTTGAGATCCACACCCAATATGGTATCTTGGGCACCTGGGACCACTACCTGAAAACAATTTCCTAAGGACATGATGCATTAAAGTATTGCCTGGATTGGGTCCTTAAATGAGTTAGCACTTTCCGACTCTGCTTCTAAGCTAGAAGTAGTAGTGGTAGCCCTTTCCATTCTGTCACCCAACTCCTTATGGACAGTCTTATCACTAACCTTTTTTAGGGGGACCACTAGACTGAGGTATCTTGGTGTCCCAACCTCTTTTAACATGCCTAGATGTTTTTGATTCTTTTTAACATACTTTTGATATTACATATCCTTCCATCCATGTTTGAATATTGACATACGTATCCTCCCCTCAAACAATGCTTCAAGGGGTAAGTATTTGCTCAACAGTTGTAACTTTGGCGCCCAACAGTACTAACTTTTGCCTGGCAGTAGTAATTTTTTGCCTAGCAGTAGTAAGAGATATATAACATATTAACTCTGTTTTTAATAATTATACAACAACATGCCTCTATTCATCACAAGCACACTAGAAAAGACTAGATAGACATGTGAGAATTCATGAGGATCCATATTTATGCATAACCCATGAATAAAAGTTAAAAACTGTTATCCAAAACATTAACTTTCCCTCAACCAATTCTTTAGAGGTGAAGCATTCAACATCAGGTATTCAAGATGCTTTGCCTGCAGGTGTTAGTCCATAGCCAAAAATACACAATCCAAAGTATTTTATTCTTGACAGTATTAAGTATGACTAACAGTTTTAACAAGCAGTTTTAAGTATAACTAGCATTACTAATTATACTTAGTAGTACTAATTGACAAGACTAACAATACTAATCCTTTACAAAACTTTTAGAAAAACATAAAGAGATGTAGACATTAAGGATTAAGCATTCCAATACTTGAGACCAAGTACTGAAACCTTCCAGCATCAAAACCTTTTGTAAGAAGATCTGCAACATTATAATCAGTATGAATTTTAACCATTTGTATTAACTTTTTAGCATTGCAATCTCTTATAAAATGATGCCTAATCTCTATATGTTTTGTTTTAGAATGTTTGAACAGGATTTGTTGATCCCAATCTGAATAGATCTTTCTAGCCTGTTAAGGGTGGTAGCCAATCTGGATAGATCCAAACTAACTAAAAGAGAAACAATGACTATAAACAATATAAGTTATGCAGAAACTAACTTATACTGCTAAGAAGAACAATGAATAAAACAGAACTTTGATTACTATTAATCTGCTAGGTTACAAAATACTAACTATGAATATTTGTGAAAACTTGTGTGTATAACTAGTGCCATAGGGTTCCTTTTATATGCTAAGGAAACCCTAATAGGCTTACAAACCGTGTGAAGAGATAATGCATATCTTTCCCTATTATAACTCATGCATATCTCCTAACAGTACTAACTAATATATGCTAGCAGTACCAACTTACTACTAACAGTACTAACTCTACTACTAGTACTAACAGATGTACTGGCAGTACTAACTAACTAACACAAACAGTACTAAGTCAGGAAAACATAATTCCCATAGGATTTTCAATAATGCAGATAATACTGTTATTGTCAATATTAATGACAATATTCATGAAATTGTACCCATAATCTAGTAATTGATTTTGAATCTAGATTACTTGTCCACAGCAACTTGCAGCAGCCACATATTCAGCTTCAGTTATAGAAGTGGCAACTACAGTTTGCTTCTTACACTGCCATGATATCAACCTATTTCCCAAAAACTGACAACCTCCAGTAGTAGACTTCTTATCTTGAGTTGCTCCAATATAGTCACTATCAGTATAAGCAACTAGTTCAAATAAGATTAACCAAAGATACCAAAGGCCTAAAGTTGGTTTGCCTTTCAAATATCTAAAAATTCTCTTTACAGCTAAGAGATATGATGTCTTTGGTGTAACTTAAAATCTGGCACATGCACATACTACAAACATAATATCTGGCCTAGATGCTGTAAGATACATCAAAGACCCAATCATATATCTATAGAGATGTACATCAACATCATCAACATCTCCATCTTTGACTAAAGGCTTTTCCAAATCAACTAGAGTAGAAGCAGATTTCACATTTGTATAGTTGAATTTCTTCAAAATCTCAGCTACATATTTATCCTGACAGGTAAATATTCCATCTTCCTTCTGTTGTACTTGTAATCCTAGAAAGAAAGTAAGTTCTCCCATAGAACTCATCTGAAACTTATCCTTCATAAGCTTTCTCAAATCCAGTACATAGATCCTTGTTTGTAGAGCCAAAGATAATGTTATCAACATAAACTTGTACAAGCAAAATAACTACCATTTTTGCATCTTGATAATACTCCTGATCTATCATGCTTATTTAAACCTATTGCCTAACAGATAGTTAGCCAAGGTTTCATACCATGCTCTTGGTGCTTGATGCAAACCATAAAGTGCCTTGACCACCTTGTAAACTTTGTCTGGATGGTCAGGATCTTTAAATCCTGGTGAATGAATAACATAAACTTCTGTCCTTAAAAGGTTCCATATAAAAAGCCACTTCTTCACATCCTTTGATATACCAGAAACCATAAAATAAGCATAGCTAAAACATTTATTGCCTCAATTCTGTGCCACATGAGGCAAAACTCTGCATAGTCAATACCTTCTTCTTGTCTATGACCTTGTGCAACCAACCTTGCTTTATTCCTAATCACAATCCCTCTTTCATCTTTCTTGTTTCTGAAGACCCATTTTGTTCCAATGGCCCTCTTTCCAATAGGCAAATCCACAAGTATCCAAACCTATTGGAGTTTGAATTGCAGAAGTTCTTCCTGCATTGCTTCCACCCAAGATGAATCAGATAGAGCTTTAGCAATGCTTGTGGGTTCAATTTGTGATAGGAAACAAGCATATAAATAAGTATTCAGGGTAGCATGTGTTTTCTGTTTATATACAGCACTGAGAAACCCTTGTTCAGAAGTAGGTTTTGTCATTTTCCCCCCCCCCTTTCCCTTTTGTTCCCCCCCCCTAAAAACCCCCGGATTTTTCTTCACATCATCCCCACATTTTTTCAATTGGATGATCCTTGTGAATTCTTGTATTAGGAGTGGTTGGAACTGTATAGGAATTTGTGATGTTGCCCAAATCAACTTTTGGTTTATCTTCATCACTAAAGAACTCAACATGAGTGGCTTCAAGTATAGAACTGGCAGTAGTAACATGTTGTAACTTCTTTAGGACTGCTATCATTATTACACTTATCTTTTTCATCATTCTCATTATCTAGACCATCTTTAACCTGATTTTGATCATCAGCAGCAGATTTGTTTCACTAATTTCAACATCCTTGGAATGTGAATCAAAATATGAAGCATCTTTCCAAATTGGCATCACAGTGCAATCTTGACTGATTTCTTCTGATGTACCTGCATTAAGTTCTCCTTGCGTACCTGCAGATTCATTAATGATTATACCTACAGCAACTGGTACATAATTCATAGATTGGGTTAGAGAATCAATATCAAGGCAGCCACTTGGAACGCAATTCCCTTCTAACAATAGGCTTATTCCTCTAAAAACCAATATGCAAGTTTTCTTCTACCCTCCTGGTTCTAGTGTTGTATACCCTAAAAGCTTTACTACTCAAAGAATATCCAACAAAGAAACCTTCATCACTTTTGCCATCAAACTTGCCTAAACTGTCTAAAGTATTAAGAATAGTAACATGACATCCAAATGGTTTCATAAAGCTTAGAGCAGGTTTAAAACCTCTAAAAAGTTCATAAGGTGTCTTGTTATGAGGCTTGACTACTAAGACCCTATTATGTACATAGCAAGCAGTACTAACTGCTTCAGCCTAAAATGTGGTAGGTAACTTAGAGTCAGCTAACATTGTTCTAGCAGCCTCAATTAGTGTCCTATTCCTCCTCTCAGCCACACCATTTTGCTGAGGAGTCCTGGCTACACTATATTCCCTCTTAATACCTTTTTCTCTGCAAAAATCATCCATAACTTTATTCTTAAACTCTGTTCCATTATCACTCCTGATTATTTTCACTTTCTTATCCACAAGGTTTTCTATTTCTTTGATAAAGTTCTTAAGAATCTCACTGGTTTCATCCTTAGTTGTTAAAAAGAAAACCCATGTAAACCTGCTATAATCATCAGTGACTACTAAGCAATACTTCTTATGCATTAAACTACTCACAAAGGTTGGACCAAACAGATCCATATGAAGCATAAACAAAGGCTTAGTAATTGGATTCAGAACTTTGGACTTACAAGAAGCTCTGTGTTTGCTTTCCTTTAAGATAAGCAACACAGGTTTGGTCATTTTCAAAATGTTTTTGTAGGCCAATCCTCTACAAGATTATCTTTAACAAGCAGATTTATGATCTTAAAATTTTTAAATATGACCAAGTCTCCTATGCCAGAGCATGGATTCATCACAAGCACACTAGAAAAGACTAGATAGACATGTGAGAATTCATGAGGATCCATATTTATGCATAACCTATGAATAAAAGTTAAAAAATGTTATTTAAAAACATTAACTTCCTCTCAAACAGTACTTCAAAGGTGAAGCATTCAACATCAGGTATTCAATATGCTTAACCTGCAGGTGTTAGTCCATAGCCAAAAATACACAATCCAAAGTATTTTCTTCTTGACAGCATTAAGTATGACTAACAATTTTAACAAGCAGTTTTAAGTATTCCTTTACCAAAAATTCTACCACCATGTGCTCCTCCCCCAAATGTAACATAACCTCCATCAAATTATTTGAAATCTGAGAGATAAGCTATGTTCCCAGTCATGTGCCTTGAGCATCCACTGTCAACAAATCCTATGTCATCCTGTTTTGGCTTGCCCTGCACATAAAAATAAGGAAATTAGATTCCTTTGGGCACCTAAGCCATCACTGACTTGGATCTGCCTCGTGCATCAATGTAATTATGTTTCTTCAAGGTGATTGATGCACTATCAGGTTTGGTAGGTCTTTAAACCCAACATGCTAAGGCCTTTACAACATTTTCCTGATTAACCCTAACAACATTAACAATTGCAGTATTTGGCCTAGTAGTTTTAACTCTTTTTAGCCTAGCAGTATTAACTACTTATGGCCTAGCAGTATTAACTGCTTGTGCCTTGGTAGTGTTAACTTTATG
>BQNB010091396.1:10320-24343 GCA_026074375.1 Tanacetum coccineum
GAAACCACGAAGCTACCCCAACATGTTCCATGAATTTCAATTTAGACTTAGAAGAATTCAGCTCAATCATAACCCACAACCCTCCTAGATAGACAATGCGAATGTTATGAAAACCCTCATTAAACAAGATCACCTACAAGTTTCACCCATGACACAATTCGCGAGATCCCTGTTCACTAGGCAAGAATCGTCTAAAACCAAAGACGGTTTCAAAATAGCTGCAAAATTAGTCCCTTTAGGTCCACCTTGATGCTGGGCAATAGGCTGCTTAAGACCTGATGCAATACCAGAGGGCGTCGACATCTCTTTCTGAGGGATAGGGGCTTTAGGCCTTTCAAACCGAGCAGGATTAGCAGATACGTGAAAACGACCAATCCAAATAGTTTTGAGATTCTTAATAAAATTGAGAACTTTGATGAAACGAACAAAAGCGAAACGCTTCCCTGCTTTAGATCTCTTGTTAGGAATGAACACATCGACCACGGTGCCATACCCACTACACACCTTCCAAAGATCCCTACTTGAGCAATCATCAGGAAAGTTAGATATGAACACCGACTTTGATATCTTGGCAGTTTGGTCAAAATTGGATTGAAGGGAGTTCTGGAAACGAGACCCCATGGCTAAAAGCGGAAAATGAAATAAAGAAAACGGAAATGGAAAAAAATTAAGGGAGGACAACCAAATCTAAACCCTAAGATCCCAGGATGAGAAAATCGCCTAACACACTCGATATGAGAATCATCAAATAATTGAATGATCCCAATTTCAGGGGTTATAACGAATTCAAACACCAAGGATGAAGGGGATTAGATCGGATGTTTTGGGGAGGATTTTGATCGCCGCCGCCATTGATAAAGATTGTTTAATATTTAAGTTGGATATATATGCAATTTTTGGGCATTTGAAAGGATATATATGCAATTATGAATTTAAGTTGGATACATATGCAATTTTGAGCCTTTGCATGAATATATATGCAATTCCCCCTAAGTTTAATTTAACTTTGATATCTAGTATATATCTCGCTTAAAATAGAAGGGTAATTCCATTTGTGATCCAATTTTCTTAGGGTGATTCAAAGAATGCCCCAATTGCCTTCATTTTTTATGTGATCATATGTCACTCATGCGATTTATGCAACTTTATTAAAATATTTAAAAGTGTATTTTTGTATACTATTTGGAAGTACACTTGTGTAAAAAAAAGTACCGTGTGTAAGTTACTTTTGTTATGCCACTTTGACTATCCCCTTTATGCGACTTGTATTTTATTAATTTTTTAATAAAAATTTGAAAAACTAAAATAGTAATTTTTTTTCTTATGCAACTTGTACTCATCTTATGCGACTTAGTAGGTGTAATAGTAGTTTTATTTTTTAACTTTTTTTCTTGGGCCTCGTGAAAATTAAACACAACCCACCCACACACACTAACACACACAGACACATACACGCTCAACCTCTCTAAACACTTTTGTTAATAAAGGAAAATTGATTTGATCATTTCAAATCGCTATGTGTTTAAAAATTGATACAAAATTTTGGTTGAAGCATTTTCGATACAATTGATAATTTAGTGTTCTTAATTGAGATCTGGGTTTAAAAAATTAGGGTTCTTAATTCAGATACACATTCGCATTATGTGGTTTGCGAAGGTAATTTATATGTTTTATTCATCTTGTTATTCGATATATGCTAAATTATTTAAAAAATTGTTTGATCTTTTTCTAAAATGATATTCATGTAAATAATTGAATGTGTTGCTCTATTTTTTTTCCATTAGGTTAGTTTGCTATTGTTATATAAAGGCAAGTGGGTTAGATGAACATAAAGGTAGTTACTACCTTCTTACACCATTTCAAATCACATAATAACCCATATATTGTAGTTACTGCCTTAAATTTTTAGTGGGTTAAATGGACATTAATGTAGTTACTGCCTTAAATTTGACATGACAATGAGATGCAAATGGTTGCTAGATGGGTTACTTCCTTGATAAGATTATATAGTTTAGTTATGTTAGTGTACATCTAGTTTAGTTTGTGAACACTATTTTGTTTAGGTTGTATGATTTTCAAGACTTGAATGGACATGATTTTAGTTGTTGGCTTATAAATTTACACCATTTTAAAACACACAGTAGTCATCATTTAATTAAATTATCTTTGTTCCTTTACTTTTTGCCTTGAACTAGACCTGACATGAGCTGCAAATGGTTTCTAGAAGGACATTCATTTAGTTATTTCCTTAAATATTAGTCTGTGAAAAGTAGGCTGACAATATATACTTGTATGAGACTACCTAAGAAGGACTTTCTGTTTTAGGCTTGGAAAACTTAATAGCTTATTACCTTATTTTGATATGTTATTGCCTTATGAAATTTACACCATTATGTTCACACGGTATTCAACATTTAATTAAATTATCTTTGTTCCTTTAGTTTTTGCCTTGAACTAGACCTGGCATGAGCTGCAAATGGTTTTTAGAAGGGCATTCATTTAGTTATTGCCTTAAATATTAGTTTGTGAAAAGTATGATGACAAGATATACTTGTATGAGACTACCTAAGAATGACTTTCTGTTTTAGGCTTGGAAACCTTAAAAGCTTATTTAATAAGTCGCATAGTTAGATTACCCAACTGTGGATTAGTTTGCTGTATGCAATTTGTCCCTGTATATAGGTTGCATTGGTTGTAGTTTTATCATAACACAAACATCCTTTAAACTTCAATTTATAAACCAATAATTCCAACCACAAATGGCACACCTCGCACAACTTGCCTGAGATGCCAATTCCAATCAACTTAAGGACATGTTACTTATGTTCTTTGAAAGGGAAAATGAGTTAGACTTTGCCCTTATTAGGCAAATGAGCCAAATGTCTAGGCAGTATACTGATCGTATTGCATAGAGGTTAGAGCTCATTGGTGAGCTCGAGAAGTTGCAAGGTAGCATATTGTGGTATGAAACTGTTAAGTTGCTTAGGGACGTTAATGATGCTGATCTTTCCAAAGCCAGGGCCTTTATGACTGTTATCAGTCAGATCCAGATCAAGGTGCTTAAGAAGATTTCATTTGTGGTTCAGATACGGGGAAAGTGAATGTCTGTGGTGTTTTGCCCTGTGGTCTTATGTGCTCACTTTGCCAATCTTCTGTCATGTTTTAAGTTATGGTCTTAGGTCTATCATCTGGTTGTGTTTCGTTCCCATTAGTGTCAGTCCATGTAACTTTTATTATCCTACTGGTTGTGTTAAGTTTAAGTATGTGTTAGTCAATGTACCTTTTATGATCTTAGTCAATGAATGGTATTTTATTTTATGATACATCTATGTTTAACCCATAATGGATATGTATATAACTACCTAGCCAACAAGAAAACGAGACAACAAAATGACACAACATAATGACAATTAAGCTATCTACCTGGAACCTTTAAGAAGACTAAGAAAGATTTTGGACTTGAACCTTTATAACTGAATAATAAAGTGTATATCAAAAGTTATATACATCTAACCTTTATGATGATTCACATTGTGACTTGTAATACTATGTTTGAGGACTTCAACCTGATCACTAATTTATTTAATAAACAAAAGGCATGTATATAACAAGGATACTTAACAACTATAAATGATGTTTAATGTGTACGTATACTTATTACATTTTGTTAATGTTGTTACTTGTTTTAAGTATTAAGTTATCAATTTTGTGAAATAATTGTATTTTTTCCCTTTTTTATTAATTTCTTTTAGGATTATAAAGCGAAAGTCATAATAACAAGTAAGTTGGAGTACTTTATGTTTATAAAAGATAAACTCAATCATAAGAGGAGGAAATTGTTTAGGACGTCTTGTTTTGGGAAATGATTAGATCTTGCATATTTTGATCATGAACCACATATGATAGATTCTATGCTACAAAGGCAGTATTATGTCAATGATGCACATTATGATATGCCTTTGATATTTTATGTCCATGGTCGTGGGCTACATTTTGGTCGTCGTGAGTTTTCTCTAATTATAGGTTTGCGTTTCGGAGAGGTTAGTTTCAATTGTTATAGCAAAGGTGATCTTAAATTTCGTTCTAGGGTATTTCCTCATCGGGTAGGTCTAAAGATAACTAGTTTAGATTTAATTGGTGTTATTGGGGATGAGGAGTTCTTTTCAAAACTATGTGATGAAGACGCTGTTCGTGTATGTTTGTTGTTATCCTTAGAGGTTATCTTTATGAGGCGTAAGTTGGTTCATGAATTTGATGACACACTTATGAGGTTGGTAGAAAATCTTGAAGCATGAAATGCGTTTCCTTGGGGTGAGCATATATGGATACATTTGTACAAACAAATTATGAATGTAGTATCAAATCACAAGGCTGAGCACCTTAAAGGATTGCATATGTCTCGTAACTATGTTCTCACATATACATTATCGGGGTTTGTTTGGTCTTTTAAGGTTAGTATTTTCGTATATACTCTTGATTGCTTACCTAAATGTTATATTATTTCATTTTAATTTTAATTTTTTTGTTAGATTTGGATTTTAAAGTCATTTGAACGAAGCAATTGTTGGTGGAGTAAAGACACTGAAGTTATACCTAAAGGATTAGCGTGGTCGAGAAAGGCTATCTTTAAAAGTTCTGATTTTAGTAACCTCTTTTGCAAGGTATATAATTTTGAGCTTCTTTTTCATTATTCATCATTACCACTTTTGATTGTTTTTATTTGTAAAGGAATCAAAACCAACAGTTGATCTTCGACCTACTTTTGCCGAGTACTAGATAGAATGGTGGACATGTAACAATGATTTTTTGAAGAACTACATACCAAGGACTCCAACCCGAAGACCAGATCTTTTTTAGGCTTACCAATTAAAGGTTGTATCTGGACGTCAACGGAAAAAGTATTCTAGAATAATGACTACATCGATACCAACAGTGCCTAGGAGCAAGATAAGCATGCTTAAGGATCGTGTTATTACAGACTTGAATTCTCGTATATTCAAACTTGAGGCAATTATTAAGGTATATACGTATTTACCAACGTTTTGAATAAAGATTTCCAACTGGTATGATTGACGTAGTTTGAAACATACACTTGATAGGTTCTTGTTCGCAAAACAAATGGTGGAGTCGTTGATAAATTGGAGTTTAGTGAAGATTTTCCTAATCTTAGCATCGAGTTTTGCGATCAGCTTAATAAAGAATTCCTCGAAATGTTTGAGTCTCGTAGTTGTAGTAGTGGATTAGACTGTTCAGATTTGGATATTGATGAAGATGCTGATGAGGTAAAGTACACTTGTATTTATTACTTTTCTTTTGGAGAAGTATTTACTGTCCCATTTACATGTCTCCTTCAAGAGCAGTTTAGGATGAAGCTGGAGAAGGAAGAAATGTTGTTGTTTAAAGAGGAGAGAATACTAGAAGAGGAGAGTAGGCTCATATTAGAAAAGGAGGCTAGGTTGATGCTTTGAAGAAGAAAAGTTGTTAGAAGACGAGAATTTTTTTGAAAAAGATTATAAAAAATATGAGTTCGCACTTATGAATTCAGACCATATGAAACAGGCTATGGCGTGTGTGGTACCTAAGAAGAGAAGTCATTGTACTTGTGTTACTTCATATAGCTAGCTGAAAGTATCCAGCAAGTTTAAAGATAAATCACAAGGCCGTTATGTAATTAATCATGACATGACATAATTCCTTAAAAATGTGAAACCATGGTTTGAGTATGAAACTAATTTTGCTTTTACTAGTATGTATTAAATGACATTTTAGTAATACACTTTAACTTTTATATAGGATCTTTCTCGTTGTAACACTTCCATAGACAATGTTTGGTTATCAGAGGATTTGGATCTGTATCTTGGACAAACTGGCCTGCTTCGTTATAGATTTACATGGTGTAATGATCGGATGGTTAATAGAAAGTTCTGGGAGTCTTTAGTGTGCTTAGATCCTCCAAGAAAAGGCTGGCTATTGGATGATGTATATATTTAATCCCTTTTTATTATTTTTGACATTTATATTTAGGGCCCCTTATATTTATTTGTTTAATTAATTATAATTTTTTGTCTTTTAACAGCATATAGATTTATGGGTGGAGTACATGTGGCATGTTAGACCAAAGTCAGCTGATTGGGCCATGGTTTCTAGTTATTTTGTTCAGCTACTATTACAAGACTCGATGCCAAATTGGTATGCTAATGGTCAAACTTACAATTTGCCTTGGAGTGCAGTTGATCAGGTCATGTTAATATTGGCAATTATTATTCTCTAATTTTATACATGATTGTTAAATATATTTCTAACTAACGCTATCAACTTTAATTTTTTGTTTACATAGGTTTTGATTCCTTTAAAAACGTTGAAACTGGAGTCATTGCCAAGATTTATATATGTTCGAGCCTTGGTTTACCCTTTTTATGATACGGTACTGCTACGCCATTGATTCTTAATAGGAAAATCAAGGACAAGGACCCTTATTAACTAGGTAGTGCTAGTTATGTTGAAATTATCTTAACTTTAACAAGTAAATGGTTAACAGACTTTTGTATCGTTCTTTGCATAATAATTTTTGAGGTGCTTACATATTGCCTAGACACAATTTACTGAAGCTAGGGGCTTGTATGATATTAATGCAAGTATTAGATAGTACACCCAACACAAATTAGTGTATTAATGAATAAGGTACTCTCAAGGGTGCTTATAATCCAATGTTGTAGTCCCTAAATATCATACAAGTCTAAACACATAACTTTCTCCTTTTATACATCTGTTTTTCATTTCCTGCCAAAAATTCAATCAATATATTTAAAGAAGTATGTCTGACAACATACCGTTAGAAATACAAAATGAAGTAATGCTAAGACTTCATGTTAAGTCTTTGCTTCACTTTAGAATTGTTTCTAAGACATGGAAGTCTATCATCGATAGCACTTACTTTGTTGTCTCATATGGTGCTCGCCCAAGGCACCTTGCATCATTTCTTGTATCTTATGATTAGGGTTGTAGTTCTACAAATTATATTTGTTTTTTTTATGTTCCTTTTCGTTTCACTTGGTATCCTCACTTTCACCCTAGTCTACCTGATTTAAACTTGAATAATAAGGCTATTGGTAATTGTTACGGGTTGTGGTGTTTCTCTTCAAATTATATGGCTAGTATTTGGAATCCTTGTATAAGAAAAGCTGTGGGAATAGTTATCCCTTATTAGGTAGGTAATACAAATTTGGAAAAATAGTCTTTGGTTTTGGTGTTCACCCGGTTTCGTTAGACCCAACCATTGTAAAGATTCCATATTCGAAAACCGATCACAGTCCTTAGAGTGTTGTAGTATTTAAGTTGAGCACAAAGCAGTGGAATATAGTTCCACTACTCTATGTTGTCATTAAATAAATGAATAAGAAAGTACAAGTCGCATAAGAAGTAAATTATCAGTCACATATAAAGTACAACTCCATTAATTGTTTGCATTCAATTTTATACACTACCTAGTTATTTAATTTACCTTTAAATACCACAACTACGCTATGTTGTCATTAAATAAATGAAAATACTATTTTAAGAAAGTACAAGTCGTATAACAATTAAATTATCAGTCGCATACAAAGTACAACTTCATTAATTGTTTGCATTCAATTTTATACACTACCTAGTTATTTAATTTACCAATAAATATGACAACAACTCTATGTTATCAGTAAATAAATGAAAATACTATTTTAAAAATGTACAAGTCGCATAAGAATTAAATTATCAGTCGCATACAAAGTACAACTTCATTAATTGTTTGCATTTAATTTTATACACTACATAGTTATTTAATTTACCCTTAAATATCACAACTACTCTATGTTGTCATTAAATAAATGAAAATACTATTTTAAGAAAGTACAAGTCGCATAAGAATTAAAAGTACAACTCCATTAATTGTTTGCATTTAATTTTATACACTATCTTGTTATTAAATTTATCCTTAAATACACAACTACTATATGTTGTCAATTAAATTCTAAACTACTAGTGCCATAGTAACAAAAATGTCTCAAGAAAACAATTCGCTACCAACAACCGAAGGTACTTGTAATAGCAAAAATACACCCCCTCCCTCCCCATCAAACCCAAACTACATTTCCAACCAACCCATTTCTCTCATTTCCAACGGTAAAGGAATCAACTACTGAACAAGAGATAAGTGATGAAGCAGATGAACATAAAATAAGTGATGAAGCTAATGAACATGAGATGAGTGATGAATATTTGACTGAGGAACAACAACAACAACAACTACTCCAAGATGAAGAGGCATTAAGAGAAACATTAGAAGAAAAAGCAAGGCATGAAAAAGAGTAGGAGTCAAGAATTAAAGAGGAAGAAGCCCATGATAAATTATTCAGGTTGGAATTTGGGGTGATATTTGATTCAGAATCAGATTAATATATTGTAATGTTTTATGCTACATACCAACAATTTGTAATGTTTTATGTTACGTATTTATATTCCCATAATTTAGTGTTTTTTGTTTTTAAATTTTATTATGATTATTAAAGTACAACTTTTTAATTAAAGTCCAACTTTTTAATTTACCAAACAAAAATTAGGAGCTTGTGCGCTCAACATAACACTTAGTATAAGAAATAGACATGTAATTAATAATAAATAATACAAGTCGCATAAGTAATACATGTATAATAAATTACTGACAACCACCCATCTACTCTTATCCTCACAACCACCACCAACACATTACTCTCTCTTATCCTCACAACTACCCACCAACAAATTACTCTCTTATCCTCACAAACACCCACCAACAAATTACACTCTCTTATCCTCACAACCACCCCTACCAGATGGATCGATATTATTTTAAGTGTAAATGTGAAAAAGGAGATGTAGTGTTACGAACATCATGTAAACCTTACAGTTATGGTAGAAAATACTATGCATGCCCTAGTTCAAAGGTGAATTTACAAAACAATGATTATTTGTGTAATATATAAATAATTTACTTGTCAATAAGACATTTTTTTATGATTTTCTTACTGTGTAACAGCCAGAAATTCAAGATAGAGGATGCGGATATTTTATATAGAAGGATGACCTTACACTGTGTTTAAGTTCTTCTCCTGGACCTTCAACACCTTCAAGTTCTTCTACTGGACCTTCAACACCTCCAAGTCCTTTTAGATCTGCACCAAATCATGGAAAAGCACAATGCTTAAATTGTAAGTTCTTGGCTGAAAGGATAAAGACACTAAAGGCAAAGATAAAGATACTATAAGGGACACTAGAGATGGAAAGGCATCTCGAGAATCACACATTTGATTCAACTACAATACTCCACGAGCTTTATAATGACATGGGAAGATTTGGCTTAGAGTAGTGTTTCATTTATCAGGTTGGCATTTCGTATCAGTTTATGTTTTAAACATTTATTGATTTCGACATTAATCCGTATGCTGTTGCTGTAGTTATTTATCGATTATGAATGTATTTCATATGTTTTACTTATTTGTTGTTGTTTAACTCGTATGCAATTTGACAATCAAAGTATGAAGCGCACATTAAGGAACATAGGACAGTTAATCTAGTTATGGTTACTTTTTTTTATAATACTTATATAACAAGGGCCCCATATATGGTCCTTGTAAAACCGTTCAAAATAGGCAATACAGTAGTTGGTTCCATCATACACACAAGTTACATCATACACCCTGCCCGGTTAGACATCCTAAAAATACATGTTCCAAAACTAAAATTTAACAACCTAAACATTATCATCTTCACGATGGTAGTAACTAACCTTATGTTTCCAGAAATATGCAAGCATATGTTCACGGTATGCAAGGGCAGTTTGAAGAGGGTCACCGAAAACCAATGGCAGCCCGCGTGTCAACCTGAATAACAGAATACATACCCATATGCCACAGTCTCCATACACAGAAGCTTGTAGTGGGACTTGCTCTGAAAACTAAAAATTAATTTGTAGTGGGTAACATCCAAGCCTTTACTCTTTAAAACTCTCGAACGCTCTAGGTATATAGATAGCTGTTCAATCATAGTTGCCCTCATCTTTATCCACCAATCTCTATTCTCTTGAATGGGCAATTTCTTGTTTCTCTTACGCGGGGCCATTGAATCATAAACAGTAATGACCCCGGTTCGAATTTGAAGCTCCAAAAGAGCCCAATACGTTTGTGGTTGATTAAGCGGGAAATAAACCTATACATAAGTGACAATACCCAATATCAATTAAATAACCAAAATAGGAAAAACTTTTTACTAAAATATACAAACCTTTTCTACGTTCGACCACGAAACAGGGTATCTTTTGTTACTTGCATAGAAGAATGGCAATTGACCGAAAAGTATAAACGGACAAAAATGAGGGTCGACGATTGACCAATCAGCATTTGGTGCTCTAAATCGCCACAGTAAGTCAATCCAAACATTCATGTGCTGTTAATTCATTGAACAAATGAACAGATTAGCTACTTATTTGGTAAAACAATAATAACTATAAATATAAAAGTTAAAATTGAAATAACCTACATCGTCTAGCATCCACTCTCTTCTGTTTTCGCCCAAACCTAATAATGCTAACAAGAAACGCTCATCAACAACAAGGCCGTAATTTACCCAAGGAAACTTGTATATTTTTGCTTTGGTCCAACACTATTCCTTAAAAAGCATTTCATACACGTCGGGACTGTAACCTTGTTAGGGTTGCTTTTACAGTGTCTTCAAAGGACCTGACAGTAATAGACGTATACTGAATATGTGAAACAACTGGTATTATTGAAAGAAATAAACATTTACCTCTTTAAAAGGTTGAAGTGTCTCTTGAGAACCATCAAGCACAGACGGCGCTAAAAGTAAAAAATCAACGGGTTTTAAGTTGTTAAACCTCTTTCGCTTCTTCTTCACTTGTGGAGTTGTTGGTCTTTGCTGCATATACGGTGCTTGTTTAAAAATTCCGGGTTTCTTAATCCTCCCAATAGATTCAAAACATTACCCAAGACAGGTTTACCATCGCCTTTTACAACATTAACTTCAGATGCCTTGATCATTTGTAACTGAAACATGTAAAATTCAGTTAGGAACACTTCCCACACTATGTATTCACTTTAAATAATGTAAACACAACATTTCAATAATTTTACACTTACGGATTTGTTTTCAGACTTAGTTACATTTGCGATGAGCTTATCAAGATTCATATTTCCATCCTATGAGAGACGTATCCATACAAAAATTAATTCTTAATATACACCTAATTATACTAAGAATATAACCCATAAACCAACTAATTATTTTACCTTTAACAACTTATCAAAATCACTGTTCTCATTAGCTATTTGTTCTTCATACAAACTAACTGTCAATTCGCCCTTTTGAGTATCCTCTTCAATGCCAATTGACAAATTATATAAACAATACTTTGGTGGGTCGTTCTCATTATCCATGTAGTCGTCTTTGTCATTGGTAACCTACCACAAAATTATTGTCATTAAAGTAACCAAATTACATAAACTTTGTATAATACAAAATCACATAACTTACTTGAGCAGGTTCAACAAATTTGTCGGCTTTCAGACTATCATAAAAGGCAAAGGAGGAATGACAAAAGCACATGCATTAACTAAATGTTCCATCGTCGAAGACTGTGTATCTCTATACGTCAAGTTCTTTGGGTCAGAAATATCTTCCTGGACAACCAGGCAATCAACCAAGTTCATCTCACAACTAACAACTGTAGCGCGTAATACTCCAACATCTTTCTTAACTACCGGGCATTCAACCAAGTTTGCCTCGCAGTTAACAACTTCAGCTTTTACTACTTCAGCATGCTTGCGTGCAGATTCAAATGTTGTTGTTAATGTATCAATAACCTTTGACTTTAATTTATCAACCATTCAGGTCTAACATCAATAAGTTGTTTACATAGTAACTCAACTGTATCCATTATTTTTGGTTCAAGTAGTCCTTTATAAGAAGAACCCGTATTTCCTAAAACATCTTGTGTTTCTTGAACCAAAGGTACATCCTGATTTATAACCGCATAGACTTGAACAGAGGTTGAGCAAGTTGGTTTTTTTGCTTGTTCCACCAATGTACAATCCTGTTTTAAACCACATCAACTGGTACATTTTCAAGTCGTGGAAAATCCTCTTGTCCAGCTTTAACATAATCAACTACCTTATAGTCACATCTTTGAAAATCACTACATTTCGGTTTAACGGATTGAATAAAAGGTGCATCCTCTCCATTAAAGTAATATTGACTACGGACCAACCAATCTTCCTTCAGCTCTCCACTAGTTGGAAGCAGGACTAAATTTCGAATAGAATCCTAAGTAAAATAAACAATCAAAAAAATATCCTTCCAATTACCGATATATTTTAGAAAGAGAAAAGGTTAAAAAGTGAAAAGAAAAGAAAAACTTGCCTAAATAAAAGGTTATAATCTGTTTTTTGAAAACATTTAAAGTTGGACCAAGCTAGGCCACAAGGAATGACATCCGTTTGTTTGGCCCACCATAATGTGCTTTTAGGATAACTTTCCAAAATGCAAATCTACCAAAAAATCAAATGGAAATTGCAAATAACTATGGTATTACTAAACAAATCAAGTATAAGATATAACATAAGTGTAAAAAATAACCTTTAGAGCCCAAACAAAACCATTCAAATTATATGTCATCATCTTCTTTGGGTCTTTCTTTTCAGCATGATTTTTAACCACATTCAAAAAAGTAACGCCACATGTACTCTCCTTATGGAAATGAATTCCAAGTAAAAAATCTTCTGCTAAGGTCAATATATGGAGAGGAACATTCAAAAATTCTTCCCGACCCATAAAGATAATCTCTAACGCAAACAAGAGAATAACCCTTACTGCATCTTCATCATCCACTGCACACCACAGTTTCTCATTATCAATAATTTGCCAAAGCTCTTTCACCTTTACGTGCTTTTGTTGTTTTTATTTTTTTTCCCGAAACAAACGGTCAGGGAAAGGGATCTTATCACTAACTAATTCAGATAGTTCACCACATCTATACCCAGTCACTAAACAAAACTCCTCGTGACCAAAGTAAAGATAATGATTAGAAATTTTAAAAAGAATAGGGGGATATCTGCACTCAACTCTTTAACATGAACCTGATGTTGAAGAACATAATTTAACATATGACTGTCGTTTGAAAACTCATGAAGATCCAACCATGGCCCAAAAACACTATCACTATGTAACATTTCTCAAATTCAGGTCATTTTACGACTCATATTATTCGTCACTATTTATTTTGGTCCAATACGCGTTTACTTTTAATTTAACTTTTAAGCTAAATCGCGTAGACTAGAAATAATCATTTAACGTAAACGGTCACCAAATAAATTAAGGTTTACGTTAAACAAGTGTTATATAGTTATTAAGAAGATAATTATTAACTTTGCATATTTTATTTTTTATTGGTCGCGTAAAAGGCTTACGTCTCGCAAAAAAAAAAACATTTGGACACACCCCAGAAATACCTAGACTTACCTAGACTCAAACCAATACCCATTTTTAAACCTTAAACACAAAATTAAATCAATTCTTGTGTTAATTCTTCACTAGGGCCGAATATTGAGGACAAATTACCTAAAAATCTTCTAATGATCCCTAAAGTACATGTACATCTAAGCTTAATTAAAGCTTGTCCTTAATGTTTCCTAATTAAGTTATTACACATTTGATAACAACTTTTCTTGCCCCTTTTCTCTTGGATACCCGCGACATAACACACATGAGTACACAAACCTTAAGATTTTCCAAATCTTAGATAATCTTGTACAAATATTGTGTAATTAAGAAAGATACTTGAGTTGTTTTAACAAAACAATGTGTAATTAACTAGAAACTATGAAAACCACTAAGCCTAAGGCCTGTTTTGGTTTGTTTGGAGCTAGGGAAGTGTAACTAGATACTTTGCCTATAAATACCCATGTATACTTACCATCTAACACTCTTACAACTCACAAAC
>BQNB010091397.1:0-26887 GCA_026074375.1 Tanacetum coccineum
GATCTTAAATGCTCAGGTTGAGGCAAAAAAGGAAGATAATTATGGAACAGAAGATTTGTGTGGCATGATTAAGAATATGGAGCCACGTACTGACGGAATGTTGTGTTTGAAGAATAGAAGTTGGATACCATGTTTTGGTAACTTGAGAGCTTTGATTATGCACGAGTCACATAAGTCAAAGTATTCGATCCACCATGGATCGGACAAGATGTACCAAGATTTGAAGAAGCTATACTCATGGCCCAACATGAAAGCAAAAATTGCCACGTATGTCAGTAAATGCATGACCTGTGCAAAGGTTAAAGCAGAATACCAAAAACTATCCGGTTTGTTGGTGTAACCCATAATCCCAGTAACCGACTCACAAAGTCTGCCTATTTTTTACCAATGAAGGAAATTGACACAATGGAAAAGTTGACGAGACAATACTTGAAGGAAGTAGTTTCGAGAAATGGAGTGCCAGTTTCGATTATTTCTGATCGAGACAGTAAGTTTACATCTCATCTCTGGAAATCGTTGAATGAAGCCCTAGGTACTCAATTGGATATGAGTATGGCTTACCACCCACAAACAGATGGTCAAAGTGAGAGGACCATCCAAACATTATAAGACATGCTACGAGCGTGTTTGATGGACTTCGGAAAGGGATGGGACAGACATCTACCTTTGATAGAGTTCTCCTACAACAACATCTATCATACGAGTATTAAAGCTGCAACTTTTGAGCCGTTGTATAGTCGCAAGTGTCGGTCACCTATCTGTTGGGCTGACGTGGGAGACGCTCAGCTTACTGGCCTAGAAATTGTTCGTGAAACAACAGAGAAGATCATCCAAATCAAGCATTATCTACAAGCTTCACGTGATCAATAAAGGAGTTACGCTGATAAGATACGTAAGCCATTAGATTTTCAAGTTGGGGATAAGGTTATGTTAAAAGTATCTCCCTGGAAAGAAGTGATACGTTTCGGCAAACAGGGAAAGTTGAACCCTCGTTGTATTAGACCTTTTAAGATTCTCGCCAAAGTTGGAACGGTTGCATATTGACTTGAGTTACCCGAGAAACTGAGCCGTGTTCATAGTACCTTTCACGTCTCAAACCTTAAAAAGTGCTTATCCGACGAACCGCTCGCTATTCTGTTGAACAAAATCCACGTCGAAGGTCCGTTGGAACTCCAATTTGGAACTCAATAAGAGGTCCCGAGTATACTTGGGAGCGCGAAGACCAAATGCAGAAAAATTACCCTCATTTTTTTGCTAACCCTGAATCCGCATCTCAAGCTACGTCCTGAGCTTTGAGGACAAAGCTCTTTTAACGGGGAAAGGATATCATACCCCGTAAGTTTCAGGTCAACATTTTAAACCTTTCCGATTATTATCTTTGACTTTTACATGTTACGTTTGAATCTGACAGTTTACCAGGAAGTTAAACCGCGTAAATCTGAAAAGCGTCATCGGACGCGTTTCGGCATCGAATATTCATTAGTTTAGATATTATATGAGTTATTTTATCTTTTCTAAGTGTTTCGTGATTTTTAGTCACTTCCGATATTAATTTTAGGGTTTTATCTTTTAAATTGCGTTTTTCACGTTTTTGACCAAACGGAACCCCGGAAACCCGCAAACTTTTTGTGTAAACTCGAGTTATCATCCGTCAAGTATTGTAATGTTAAAATTTTCATTCACCTCCCCCCTCTTGATATATTGTGGACGCCTAAACTCAAGCCAAATGCAAACATAAGCCTTGAAATTAATTAAATGGCATCTTTTCTTGAAAATCTCATGCATGTGTATGAAAGTGACACATGAGAGAGTCCTTCCCATGCACCATTTCTCAAGTTTGACAAAACCATGTGTTTACTTGCACACTTTGACTCCATTTGACTTGAAATTCAAAATCTACACAAGTATAATGAACCAAGACTCAAAAAAAATATGAACCATGGTCCTTGTGGCTTAGTTTGGCCGAACCACACACACACACACCTTTGGTGTGTGTTGGTCACTTATACTTTCCTTGACAAGTCAAAAACCCTAACTCTTGGCCTATAAATACATCCACTTCTCTTAACTTAGGGTTTTCATTCATTTCATAGCCTCACAAATTGTTTTCTCTCCCTCTTTTGTTCTCCTAGCTCACGGCATACACATACATACATACATCTCATTGGTGAAGTTGACGAGACAATACTTGAAGGAAGTAGTCTCGAGACATGGAGTACCAGTTTCTATTATTTCTGATCGAGACAGTAAGTTTACGTCTGATTTCTGGAAATAGTTGAACGAACCCCTAGGCACTCAATTGGATATGAGTACGGCTTATCACCCACAAACAGATGGTCAAAGTGAGAGGACCATCCAAACGTTAGAAGACATGCTACGGGCATGTGTGCTGGACTTCGAAAAGGCATGGGACAGACATCTACCATTGATAGAGTTCTCCTACAACAACAGCTATCATACGAGTATTAAAGCTGCACCTTTTGAGGCATTGTATGGTCGCAAGTGTTGGTCACCTATATGTTAGGCTAAGGTGGGAGACGCTCAGCTTACTGGCCTAGAAATTATTCGTGAAACAACAGAGAAGATCATCCAAATCAAGCATCGTCTACAAGCTTTACGTGATCGACAAAGGAGCTGCGCTGATAAGAGACGTAAGCCATTGGAGTTTCAAGTTGGGGATAAGGTTATGTTGAAAGTATCGCCCTGGAAAGGAGTGATACGTTTTGGAAAATGGGGAAAGCTGAACCCTCGTTACATTAGACCTTTTAAGATTCTCGCCAAGGTTGGAACAGTTGCATATTGACTTGAGTTACTCGAGTAACTAAGCCATGTTCATGGTACCTTTTACGTCTTAAACCTTAAGAAGTGCTTATCCGACGAACCGCTCGCTATTCTATTGGACGAAATCCACGTCGACGACAAGCTCAATTTTATTGAAGAACCGGTTGAAATCATGGACCGCGAAGTTAAACGTTTAAAGAAAAGTCGCATTCCAATTGTGAAGGTCTATTGGAATTCAAGGAGTGGTCCCGAGTATACTTGGGAGCGCGAAGACCAAATGCAGAAAAAGTACCCTCATTTTTTCGCTAACCCTGAACCCGCGTCTCAAGCTACGTCCTGAGCTTTGAGGACAAAGCTCTTTTAACAGGGAAAGGATGTCACACCCCATGATTTCAGGTCAATATTTTTAAACTTTTCCAATTATTATCTTTGACTTTTATACGTTACATTTGAATCTGACAGTTTACCGGGAAGTTAATCCACGTAAATTTGAAAAACGTCATCGGGCGCGTTTCGGCATCGGTTATTAATAAATTTAGGCCTTATATGAGATATTTTAACTTTTTCTAAGTGTTTTGTTATTTTTAATCTCTTTCAATATTAATTTTAGGGTTTTATCTTTTAAATTGCGTTTTTTACGTTTTTGACCAAACGGAACCCCGGAAACTCGAAATCTTTTCGTGTAAACTCAAGTTATCGATAATCTTATACCTTAAGTCCAAAAATTTCATGATCATGCTCATGTCCTCACCACTACCCACGAAATTTTAGCTTATGAACAAGCTTGGACTTGAAATTAAATCATTTATGCTTTACTAACTCAAAATTTGAAAACTTACCATGCATGTGAAGGAAAATGACAACTTTGTTGCTAAGTGACTTCATGCATGCAATTCTAAACCCTAGGACATTATGGAGCAGATATGAGCCAAGACCAATCCATGAGTTAACTTGGAGCCAAAGTTGGCTTGAACTTCCCCCCCCCCTCCTCGTGGCTAGTTTCGACCGAACCCAAGACCACACACACTCTTGGTGTGTGTTGGTCACATGTGTGCATCTATGATACCACCAAACCCTAATTGAGCCTATAAATACCACACTAACTCATCACCTAGGGTTACACTTTCATTTCATAAGCCTCAAAATTTTCTCATCTCTCTTTTCTCATCTTCTTTGCTCACGGCACAACAACACCCAACTAGGGTTTCATTTTATTTGATCCTACTCACAATTCAAGTAATCCAAGATCATTTCCAAAGGTTTCTAAGGTAGATCCAAGTGTAGTTTCATTGATTTTCAAAGGTTTCTCAAGATTCAAGAGTTAGGGTTTTTTAATTATACTTTGGTTTTCAAGATCTACTATATTTCTTTCAAGATCTCTTGTGTTCCATCTTGTTCATCATCTTTTGTAAGCAAACCCTAACTACTTTTTCTGATTTACTTATATTTCTCTTTATATGTTCAAGATCCATACATCCATATGTTGTGTTTTAAATTTTGAAAGATTTTAAAAACAAGATTTCATAAATAATGATACTACTTTAGTTTCCTAAGTCAAATATTATGTTCTTGGCGAGATGAGAGTTGATGAGTGTTGCAACAATAGAAATGAAGGGATTAGGTTAGATTTAGGTGTGGTTTTGTAGTGGATTAGTTGTGAACGGAGATTAGGCTAGACTAGGCACTATTGTGAAGTTTGGATGGATTTTGGTTGCGTTTTTGACAAAAAGAGCTTGCTGTCCCAAATTTGTTTTGAGGTTTTGAGCGACCTAAAAATGTTTTCATTAGGCGTAAAAGTAGTTTTTGAAGAGCTTGTTTTGAATAGATAGTTTTTCACATATCGCACTTTAAAATCAGACTTAAAACAGCCAAGTTATAGCCAAATGAAACTTGAAATATTTTTTGGCAAAACCCAACGAATAGTGTGTTGATGTGAATAGTAAAAACGGTATTCGGACACTTTTAGACATTTTTGGACTTTCTAAACACTAGCGAAACATATAGTAACACATATATATAGATTAACATCATTTGAAGACGTCATTTACATATTTTAGGAAAAGCGATAAAGTTACTAAAAATAGTAAGTTTGGTAAAATTTAGCGGATCGGACTTGGAAGTTAAGCGATTATGGTTAGTTAGCGCATTTGATTATATGGAAACTTAACAAATATAGGGGACGATATTAACGTCTTGAAACTAAAAACTTTCCCAAAATAAAAACTTTCTAAAGGTAGTAATTTTTGGATGAACACCAAGACTTGACAAAAAGACTCTATAATTTTATTTAGTCATACTTTATTAAACAAGCTAAAGCACAAACACACATGGATGTCTTTGGTAGTGAAGATATTGTACAATTCTTGGCATGATTTCCGTATTTCTGAGAGGCGCCGTCTATCTAAGTCGC
Organism: Tanacetum coccineum; assembly: GCA_026074375.1. Taxonomy (NCBI): domain Eukaryota; kingdom Viridiplantae; phylum Streptophyta; class Magnoliopsida; order Asterales; family Asteraceae; genus Tanacetum; species Tanacetum coccineum. The sequence goes on from BQNB010091397.1 coordinate 5,192, forward strand.
GTGTAGGACCCTTCGACTTTATTTCTCCCTCGTTGATTATCGATTCACCACTTGCTTTGGTTCCACTTAACGAAGAACAACCGGATATATGTCATGTCGATTGTGTGTTGTGGTGGTCTTTGGTTTGGGACACTAGTTAAGGGCAGGAATACTAAGTGGCATGATATGATATGCCCTGTTTTATTAGCATCGGTGTCATGATCTTAGCGTAACAGTAAATACTTTTATGTGATGTTGTATCTGTTATAGTAGTCACATGCGTTTTGAAATCTTGTGGTCCACTCTTGTATTAACTTAAACCTATGAATTCACCAACATTATGTTGACGTTTTAAACATGTTTTCTCAGGTGCTTAGCTTAGCTTGATTCTTGATTCTAAATGGAGTCTATGTGCTATGTGACTTCGCCAATTTCAAGACTTATCTATTTATATACTCGTTGTCATTAGCAAACTTTGTTATGCTTCCACTACATTTAATTCTCTTATGACCGGTTGTAAAACTTAAATTTATTTTCTTTATGCAACGAGTACAACTATTTTTCAAACGTTCATGATTAGTGGTCGTTCTTTATTGCTTTGTGTTCGGATTGTTATGACGTCACGCCCTCGGACACGTATTCTGTCCAGGCCCCTTCTAGGGGTGTGACAGAAACCCCCTTATCCGTTAGAACTAGCTTTAGCATAGGTTTAACATATATTAGAATTAACATAGTTTAAATTGACATAATTTAGTTAACCAAAATATTGATAAAACTAAAAGATTAACGCTCTCGCTCTTAGTGATCGATGCCATACTTACCAATGAAGCTACATCTGATTGGTACACTGTCTGTTAGAGTGTTGTTTTTAGGTAAAGTCAGCAAAATATAAATGTAAAACTTGATAACTAAAATAACAACCTACACGACGACACATCAAGCTTTTGGCGTCGTCGTCGGGGAGAGAAGTTGTTTAATCTTTACTTTTATTTAATATTTTGGTTTTCACCTTAGATGAACTTAACCTCTAGAATTAGTGTAATTTAGATTAGTGTAAAATTATGTATATTTGTTTATAATTGTTTGCTTGTGTATTTGTTTATTTTGTTTGTGTGTTTGCTTTGTTTTATTGTTTTCTATACACTGTTTTGGTCGATAACTTGATACAGCGCATTCAGAAAAATTAAATACGGCGTATCTGAACTTCTTAACCAATACAACGTATCTTATTCAACAGACTGATACGGCGTATCAATCAACTGATATAACAGGAGAAACATATTCTTCATATTTGATTTTCGTGCCTGATTTTCTGTATTACTATCTTCTGACAATATCCGTGATATTGTGCCATTGTTACAGATCGTGTTAATCACATACTATAGATTGAAGGGCAAAGAACCAGAGTTAATAACATAGCTAATCTTGAAGGAAAGCATGTAAAAAGATTCAATCTGAATCAAGTCTTGCTAATAAATTATCGACAATAATGTGAAAATTGAACTAGCAAGGAGCACTTAAAGAATTACAAAATTATGCTTTCACAAATCGAAATAAAAATAAAAAAAAAAAAAAAAAAAAAAGAACAAACAAAAAAGAAGAAGTCGTGGTCAACCACACTGCTAAAGTTCTTGAAATACTTGATTCAATTAAAATTCCCAATGTGGACACTAATCGATTACGCGTGCATGTTTTTCCTTTCTTGCTTACCGGTGTTGCACGAAAATGGTGGATAAATGAAGGGTGTGAAAATATCACCGCATGGAGTAAGCTAGTAGGGAGATTCTTTGTTAGAAACACGAAAAGTATCAGTCACTTCCAATTATAGTTAGTTAAAGCCCGTAGTTAGTCCAATATATGATTTGTAATCTAATAGGGCCAAAAGGCCCATGGAAAGCCCACAAAGCCCTTCCATGGCTGGCCATAGGCACTATATAAACACCTCTCCATGCCTTGGAGAGGTTGCTTGGTTGTATTCTCATTTTCTCTTAATGCATTTCATGTTTAGCACTTTCTCTCTCTAAAAAATACATCCTTCCTTCCACTTTCTCTCACTAGTTCTTACTTCTCATATATCAAAGATTACTTGTATTCTTCAATTAGTGTCAAGAGCCATAGAGTGATTTGCTTACTTCTTGTGTTTATTCTTCTTTTGGTTTTGTTTTTTTTTCACGCTCTTTTTTCTTTTCTTTTGTTTTCGAAGCTTAGTTGTACACTAAAAGGTCATTTACCTAGGTAAATTTGATTTAGTATCATTGGATATAGGTGTATTTGTTTTGGATCAAAGAAAATCTATTTTTTGTTCATCTTTTGTTTTCAAAAACCTTATAAAGTACAAATCTTGATTTTGAAATTTTCGGCTTAAAAACTAAAAAGTTGTCATTTTTAAGGTACCTATAGGTTTAAGAATACTAGTTGTACAAGAAATTTTAGGAAAAAACAATCAAAAAGGTGTCTTTTTGTGATTTAAAGATTTTGAGTTTCGTCCGTGTATTGCACGAATTTGCAGTTTATAGCTCTCTCCGAATTTGCAATATCTTGTGTCTCCGAATTTGCAGATTATAGATCTCTCCGAATTGGCAGTTTATAGTTGTATCCGAATTTGCAATTTCCTGTCTTACACGAATTCGCAACTTGCTTCAATACACAAATTGGTAGTTTTCCATAAGGACACGAATTGGCAGTTTTCCTTTAGGACACGAATTGGCAGTTTTCCTTTAGGACACGAATTCGCAGTTTTCTTAAGTACACGAATTTGAAATTTTCAAAAGGACATGAATTTGCATTTTTCAGAAGGACACGAATTTGCAATTCTCTTTAGGACACAAATTTGCAATTTTACTGGTATGTGTTTAATTACACATACCTTTGACCTTTAAAACGGACTTAAAAGACTAAAAACATACCAAGAATACATAATATTTGTATGTTTTCATTTATATTGTGCAGGTAACGGATAATCAAGAAAAGGACAAAATCGAAGCCAAAACAACAAAGAACGAGCACGGGAATGGAAAGAGCGTGAAGAGAAGTCAAATCAAAGTCAAAAAGTCAAAGTTAAAGTCAACTCTAGAAAGTCAATGTCAAAACCGAGGCCGACATCGAAGAAATACTTAATGGGCCAACCCACACCCATCTAATGGGATGGGTCAGCCCATTAAGCTATTTATACAAAGCATAAAGCCCAATATACAAGTTTAGGGGCTGTCATTGCCAACCCCCTAAACTTATACCTCACAAAGACCTCCCATGAAATAACTCTTATAACCTCGAAGGGCTGTTTCTGCCCATTCCCAAAATTTAAACACCATAAAGGACTGAAAGTGCAATAACAGTTATAACATTGAGGGGCCCTTTTGCCAATTCCTTAAAACCTTTACCCTACACCCTTTTATACCCTTATTTCCCGCCTTACTGTTCACTATCCCTGTCCCCCCTCCTCTACCACTATTCACAACCAGCCAAAACCCATTACACCACCCTTCCCCACCCCCACATGGCCTCAAGACACCTTGACAATCTCCAAGCCACCAATTCAACAAGGGAAGATGACAAATGATCAATGGTTGAGATTAAGCCCGTATGGAGCACTCAAAATTGAAGGGCTATGATGATCTTTGCTTTTACCTCACACAACAAACACACATGACTTCTGTCTCAGCAAAGAAACACATCCAGAGAGGACAAAAGACCAAAGAGAAGACAAGCCCTTAGTTGTTTCTATATAAGTAGGGCATTTGTAAGCCATTTGACATGAAGAAGTAGAGTAACCTAGTTTTAGTTTTCAAGTCATTTTTTTATTAATGTCTTTTAATTTATAAGTCTTGTAATTTGTTTTTAAGTTTAATGAAAAGTTAAAGTTTTTAAGTTAAATTGTGATCCTTTTTTTCTTATTGTTAAAAGCCTTCTATAAGCTTTAATAAGCTTGCTACTAAAACCCTTTATAACCTGTTTTACTTTAATACAAAAGGAACTTAAGAAAATTTTTACAAAAAACCAAAAAGCCACCCTCAAATACCTTAGCTTAATTTGGATGATAAGCTAGAAAGGGAAGAGCTTATGGACTCTCACTAGCTTGTATTATACAAGCTAGAGCTTGTAGATTGGTGTGTTTGCCCTGTTTTGAGCAAAGGTATTGGTAAGTTTTCTTATTTTTTCATCTTTTAGCTTTTTATTATTCATCTACTTATTTCATGCTTATTGTTGCTTATTTAAGTTGCTTATGCTTGATTGTGCTTGTTGTTTGCTTATTTTATCCTTTGTTTAAGTTTTCTCTTTAAAACTGCTTTATTTGCTTGTAACTGCTTATTTCCTTCTTGCTTATTTTTGTGCTTATTCCCTTGTTTTTCTTACTGCTTATTACTTATTTGTCATGGATTTTTATCTATCTTTAACTATCTTTGCTTAAATCTTTGCTTAACTGCTTTAAAGTTTGATTTAAAAAATTAAAGGGGTGTTTGGCATAAGGGGACAAACGGGTCATTCTGTGTTTGAAAACCAAATGGGTCATTAGGACAACTTTTACAAGCCTTAACTAAGTGAGTTTAATCTGTTTTCAAAGTGTTTCCAAAAGTCCAAGATCTGATTTAAAGTCATTGTCTACTATATTTACAATTGTTTTTGATAAAACAGTTTAATTGTGCTATTTGATTAAAAACTTTTGAATAGGTTTTGAGTGTTGTTTTTGGTGTCATTTATAGTATCTAGATGTAGTAAGAGTAAATACTTTTAGTATGTTTGAGTCTCTTTCAAAACTGTTAAATCTTTTTTAACATTATTGTAAACTTTTATACTTATTTATTATAACTTCGTCGATTTTCTTTGTCAAGTCTCTTTTAGTTAAAAAAATTCAGCTTTTTCAAACCATTTTTCAGATAGTTTAGATTGTTTTTAGCTTTTAAATTTTTGAGCACAAGCTCACTTAGAGTCATCCTCCATCTGTTTTAACTTTGTTTCAAATCTTAAGCTTATTTTCCTACTTATTCTTAAGCCTGCTCTTTGTCCCTTTGAAACTGACAAAACCAAAAAGTTGTAAAATCTTTGTGACAGCCAATTTCACAAGCCATTTTCTATGCTTATATTTGTTTCAAACTTTAATTTCTTTGCATTTTTAGATACCCCATAAGCCACTCTATAAGCTCTTATAAGCCTTAAGCCAAAAGATTCAATCTAAGGGCTTAAAAATTAAGCCCAAAGAGGCCCCTTTAGGCTGTTGCCTGCAGTTTGTGCCTAAAAGTCCAATTGCTTATTTTAGCTTATGTGCTTAATTGTATTTGCTTATTTAGAGTTAGTATTGCTTATTAGGTTAGGATAGAGCCTTTTTAGCTTATTTGGTTTGAATTAGAACTTATTTGAGCTTAATTGCCTTTTTAGCTTAAAAAGTTAAGTGTTCAAGCTCTTTTGTTAATCTGTCATGTTCTAGCTTATTCTGGCTTAACTCCTTTGCTTATTTTTGATTGTTTGTGTTTTTTAGATATAGCTTAAGTTCCTGTCTTAGCTTATTTTGAGTTTGCATTGCTTATTAGTGCTAAAAGTTCTAAACAGTTAAGCCATTTTAGGATTTAGTATAAAAAGCTAGTCTGCCACATATCTTTGCTTATTTTTCAGCTCATTTTTGAGATTCATAAAAAAGTCCAAGTTTTAAACCTGCTTATTTTTGTGTCTTTTATAAGTTTTAAAAAAAAGTAAAAAAAAATATTTTATTAAAAAAGAAGAGGCCAAGGATTGAACCCTGGACCTCCCCCTTTTCAAGCAAACGTCCCACAAACCCACACTCATAACCATCATGCTACAATAGCTCATCCGGTATGAGTTTGCAAAATTAATCATTTAACCACTTCTTTAGCCCATAAGCCCATAAGCTGTTTTAGCTTATTTAGAGCTTATTCCAATAAGCTGGCAACCCCAGCTTATTTTTCCTGAAACCAGCATAGCTTAATCTACTTTTTGTAATTTTTTCGTATTTTTCCAAAATTGTTTTCTATTTTTAATCATTTATTTTCTTTAAAACTGTTTTTAAATCATAATAAATTATTAAAAAGTCAAAAAAACATAATTCTTTTTTTAAAAATTTTCTTTTATTATATAGTTCCTATGAAAATTAAATTTGCTCTCGTAGGGTCATTTTTGCAAAATTTCATTTTTAAAGAACGGGATTCATTCATGTTCACGTTTTTTGTGTTTTAAAGCCCAAATCAATTCCGTTTTCGTTCTAGTTTTCTTTAATCTTACTTTTTAGTTAATTAGAGTCTATTAAAAGTGAAAAAATAATTTTAGGTTAATTTTTTAGAAATTAGGGTTTTTAGGTTACGTTTTAAGATTCCCGTTTACATTTTTTTGTTTAAATTTGTGTGCCTTTCTCATTTTTAGTGTAGATTGCATTATTTTTCCCGTAGATTTAGAAATCCAATCCAAATCTTGTTCTATTCAAACATCAAATGTCAAACCGACTCTCGACTTTCCAATTCACTCCTCGCTGGGGATAACGACCCGGGAATATCATATACTACTTCCGGTTTCATTGATTTTGTGGATTTTGATCCTTATTATATATTTATATTTATTTATATTTATATATATAAAGGGGTTGAATTTTAACACTAACCAATTTTTGGCGCTGTTGCCGGGGAGGAGTGTAAGCGTTTGTCGTTTCGAAGTTTGACAATTTGTGCCTTGAAGATCCTTCCTTGCGGAGTTATTTTCTTTGTTAAAAAAAATATATCAAAAACATAAAAAAAATTGTCCTTAAATTATCAATAAAAATCACAAGTTGGTAAAAGAACACCAACATATAATACTTTCAACTGAAGTATTATCCATCAATAAGTTCCCGAACCAAAGAATCAAAAACTTACCTTTTGTGTCACTTGCGAGGTACGGTTCACCTTTGAAAGATAAACAAACTCAAAGAAGGGTATAAGACGGGTTGTTCCTAGGAACTACGATCCTAAAGGAGAAAGGTTTTTAATAGCTTCGCGCTTTCCTACTCCTCCGATCCTTTGAGCGTTTTTCTTTTCGAAGAGTTACCGAGAAGCTTGTTGATTATTAGGTTTAAGTTGTCTTATCTCGTTGTCCGTTATTAAAATAAATTGTGAATTCATTGTTGATAAACCAAAAAGAACCAAAAAAAAATTAGTGTAAATTTTCTTTTTATATTTTAGTGCATGCGCACTCGTTCTCAATCCCGTAATCTTAACCGTCAACAACAACAAGCCCCACCAGCTTTTGTTGAACCATTTAATCCAGCTTCTCCCGTAGTTACGATGGCCAATAATCGTACTATGGCTCAATTGCTCAAAGCACCCACCGAGGGTTACGAGGATGCCATCGTTGTTCCCGAAATCACCGCGGACAACTTTGAGCTTAAGCACGGTTTACTTACCCTCGTTCAAAATAAGCAATTCTTCGGACATGACAAACAAGACCCTCATGCTCACATCCGTTATTTCAACAAGATCACTTCTACGATGAAGTTCCCGAACGTCCCGAGTACGTCGGTAAAGCTTATTCTTTTCCCATTTTCCCTCGAGGGGGCCGCCCGGATTTGGCTTGAGAAAGAACCCCCTCGATTGATTCTAACATGGGATGATCTTGTTTCGAAATTCAGCAACAAATTTTTCCCTCCCTCCAAGACAACAAATCTTCGTAATGAAATCACAAATTTTTAACAAAGATTTGATGAATCCTTTTATGAGGCATGGGATCGATTTAATGATCTTCTTCAAGCATGCCCACATCATGGGTTTTCGGAATTGCATCAACTCGATACATTCTACAATGCCTTGAACTCGAATGATCAAGATTCGTTGAATTCCGCCGCGGGTGGTAATTTTTTGGATAAAATGCCTCGAGATTGCCTAAGAATCATCGAGAGCAAATCCAAAGTTCGTCATTCACGAAGCAAAGCAATTGTTGCCAAAGTGAGTACGAGCAATTCTACCCCCGGTATTTCTCCCGATGTTGCCGAACTTAAAGATATGGTGAAAGCCTTACTTCTCGACAAGAAAAACCAATCCCAAGCTCCCGCTACCGTAAAAGCGGTCGAGGAAAGTTGTGTAACTTGCGGTGGTGCTCATTCTTACCGTAATTGTCCCGCCACCGGTGGCAACGTTTATCGTGACAATATTCAAGAATACGCTTCACAAGCCGCCGCGGTTAACTACAACCAAGGAAATACCGGTTACCGTCCCCCGATGGTTGCGAATCAAATTCGACCTCCCGGTTTTCCTCCCGTTCAACAAAACCATGGAAATAATCAAAACCGTTACAACCAAAACCGGGGGAATAATTACAACCAAGGCCCAATTTATCGACCCCCGGTTAATCAACCTCCGGCTTACCAAGCCCCAGCCTACCAAGCTCCGGCTCCTCAAACACAAGGTGTGTCAAAGGAGGACTTTCAAAACTACATCAAAGCTAATGATGCGGTTATGAAAAATATGCAAAACCAAAACCAAAACATGCAAAACCAAATGACCAATTTAACGGATTTGCTTACCAAGTTCATGAATACCAATATCGCCTCTACTTCGGGCTCGGGTTCTCTTCCTAGCAACACCATTGCTAACCCGAAGGGTGATATAAAAGCAATCACCACCCGAAGTGGTGTTTCTTATAATGGACCCCAAGTTCTACCTCTACCTTCTTCTCTTCTTAATGGAATAGAAGCACGAACCAAGGTGGACAACGGATACGGGTGCAACCGAATCCCGAAGACATCCAACCTCAGGTGGTCTCAAAATGATGACCCTGTTGTTTGCTTTCCAAAGAACATAAACCAACATTACCTTATCCTTCAAGGGCTAACAAAGAGAAGCTTCGTGAAAAAGATGATCTGTTAGCCTTGAAATTTATGGAGATTTTTTGGAATCTCCATTTCGAGCTAAGTTTTGCGGATGCTCTCCTTCACATGCCTAAGTTTGCCCCAATATTTAGAAAACTTCTTAATAACAAGGATAAGATAATTGAATTAACAAGAACACCGGTAAAAGAAAATTGCTCGGAAACGTTTATCCTCACAAAAGTTTCCTCGAAAAACTTAGAGACCCCGGAAGATTTTCTTAACCGTGTGATTTTCCAGATATGGATGAATGCTTAGCCATAGGCCCGATCTCGTATTAATCATCAACCTAATATGGCCATTCCATCCATAATGGAAAGAGCTAAATCTCCCGGATTTGACCAAAACCCGAATGATACTTGAACTTGCCGACCGAACGATTTCTACTCCTACCGGCATTGCCGAGGATGTTTTCGTGAAAGTTGGAACATTTTTCTTTCCGGCCGACTTCGTAGTCGTTGATTATATTGCCGATCCTCGGGTTCCTTTGATTCTCGGGAGACCCTTCTTGAGGACGGCACGAGCTTTGATTGATGTTCACGGTGAACAAATGACCCTTCGACATGATGACCAATCCATAACATTCAAAGTTGGTGATACTAAGACATTCTCCTACAATATCATTGAATCGGTTAAACGAGTCGATGTCATTGATGTAGCTTGTGAGGAGTATGCTCAAGAAGTACTTGGATTTTTGGATATTTCCAAGAGTGGCAATCCCACCCCAACTTCGGAACCAATCATTTCTACTTTTCCCCCTTCCCTCACTCCCTTCGGGGATAGTGATTTTCTTCTTGAGGAAACCAATGCTTTCCTAGCTATTGAAGATGAGCCAATTTCACCGAAAATTGATGACTCTTACTATGATTCGGAGGGAGACATTCTTCTTCTTGAAGAATTTCTTAATGATGATCCATCATCACCACCTCTCCCTCCACAAGAACTTAAAGTTGTTGAACCTAAAAATGAAAAATCTTCTATTGATGAACCACCCGAGGTTGAACTTAAGGACTTACCGCCTCATCTTGAATATGCATTTTTGGAGGGTACCGACAAATTACCCGTCATAATTGCTAAAGACTTAAAAGATGAGGAGAAAGCCGCTCTCATAAAGGTTTTGAAGTCATACAAGCGAGCTCTCGCTTGGCAACTTTCCGACATTAAGGGTATTAACCCGGAATTTTGTACACACAAGATTCTAATGGAGGATGACTTCAAACCGGCGGTCCAACACCAAAGAAGGGTCAATCCTAAAATCCATGAGGTAATCAAAAAGGAGGTTCTTAAACTCCTTGATGCCGGATTAATTTACCCTATCTCGGATAGTCCTTGGGTAAGCCCCGTGCATTGTGTACCAAAAAAGGGTGGCTTTACCGTTGTTGAAAATGATGAAAATGAGTTAATCCCTACTCGATTGGTTACGGGATGACGAGTATGAATTGACTATCGAAAGTTAAATGACGCCACCCGTTAAGACCACTTTCCACTACCATTTATGGACCAAATGCTTGAGAGACTAGCGGGAAATGAATACTATTGTTTTCTCGACGGTTTCTTGGGTTACTTCCAAATTCCCATCGACCCTCAAGATCAAGAAAAGACCACATTCACGTGTCCCTACCAAACGTTCGCCTACCGTCGCATGACTTTCGGCTTATGTAATGCACCGGGCACGTTCCAAAGGTGTATGATGGCTATCTTTCATGATATGATCAAAAAACGATGGAAGTCTTTATGGATGACTTCTCAGTCTTTGGGAATTCTGTTAGGAATTTACTTTACGTGACGACATTTACAGAATTACCATTGTTTACCATATCACCACACACAGGGACTAGTATAGAAAACATAGGATTCTTATGTAATGTGTGGTGGTATAAATACCCTCACTAATGGCTTCCTAGAGGGGTTAGTCCATTTTGTATCTTACATTTTAGCCATCTAATCTCTGTGTTTGACTCACCAAGAACCACCGATCATAGTCTTACATGTTTTCTTTTTCACTTGTATCAAGAGCCATGGCTACACACTCTTGGGTCGGGTTTATCTTTATGGTCCGTTTGGTCTAGTCACACTTTCAGATCTGTCATTATTGTATTCGTGTGTGTTTGATTCGTGGTTTCGTTGTTCAAGCTTATTTTGTATATCATTTTTCTGTTAAAAAAAAGGCGTACGAGTTTGTTTTTTGTGTTGCAAGAAACTGTTTTAACAGTTTTATTTACATTTTTATGAGTATTTTTTGTTGGTCCTTTGTTCTCCAAAAGTCTCGAAATGAAAATAGATCTGGTTTGGTCATTTTTTACAGCTTATTTTTAAGTTTTTATAAGCTTATTTTCGAATTTTTTTGGCTTATGTTCCATTTCTGGGGTACATCATCTATGATTTGCAACATACATAGATCCAATATTTTAGTAACAAGGACGGTTGTACGTTTTGGTCTGTTGTGAAGGTCACCGATCTAGAGTACCGATCTAAGCAACCGAACGAGTTCAACCTTGTGACACAACTGATCTAGTATCACCGAACTAGTTGTTTCTTCATCAACCGAACAAGTATCAAGCTAAAAGGAACTGAACTAGTTGATTCTTAAGGAACCGAACTAGTTGATTCTTAAGAAACCGAACAATCAAGTATTGAAGGAACAAACTAGTAAAGCAGGTGCAAGAAGGAACCGATCTAGTTTGTGTCAATTCAGACCCGATCTAAACCCAAACCGAGTCAACTCGGTTATTACCGAGTTGACCCAGGTCAAACTCACCGAGTCACGAGTCAAGGTCAACTCGAAACAGATATGTAGTATCAAGACAGACTCTGAGATAAACCTAACTCATACCATCACAATAACATCATCATCAGCCATCTTCAAACCCAATTACATCCTCTTCCAACTTCCTTAACAAGACTCGAACACAAATGCTAAATACAATCATGATCTCAGTTTTTTTTGTTTTTGTGTATAGCTATTATTTTCCAGACCTTAAAAAACAATTAACACGAAACATAAAAATCATCATCGATCTCTGTTGGGCATGACCCTTTTCATATACGAACTTAAGGAAACACTGATAACAATTGTGTTATAGTATTTTCTTGCTTCAATTAAAAGACACAGCTAAAAAAATGAAAATCACACCTACCCGAGACCACATATCATGATCTTGAAGTCATTGGTCTTCTTCTTTGGCAATCAGTTTAGTTGAGCAGAAAGATTACAGGGTTCGTTTGGTTTGGTGTTAAAATAAGGAGATGTGTAGGTTATGAGATTATACGATCTATTTGTGTCTACTCGAATGGATATGATATATGTTATCAGGTTTGAGATGGAGTTTGGGTGGGAAAGACTATAAAAGATGGGGGCGGATGAAATGTTGTGTGTGTAATTAGGTTAACTTTGCTCTAATTACAAGGGATTTATATATCTAGAAAATTGATGGGCTGGGTATCAACTATCAAGGGTTATGATTGGGCCCGGGAACAATTTGAAAAGAGTCTTGGGATGAAATTGTTTCTACGAGACATGGGCCGGATTTAATGGGTTGTTTCATTGGCTGGCCGGTTCTTAACATAAGTATGTGGGCCGAGATTTTTTTTTGTGATGAATTATGGGCTGGTATTAGATTGGTGTTGGGCTTGTATGTTGGGCTGAGATATTGTAAATTGAGCCGAAAATGTTTATCTATTTCGGACTTGCGTTATCGGATTAAGTCGGGCATAAAAGCTTATGTGATTAACCATTGTACGTTAAAACTAAATTTGGCTAAATGATTCACTTGGGATGATTTTTTTGCCATATTTAGTTGTTAATAGATACAACTGAGATTAAATGCTTATTGGTTGCATTCGAGGTTTAAAATGACAAAGTGACAATGTGACGATTTTTAAGAGACGAGACCAGAATCAATTTGGATAAAGAATCATGAAACTTAAAGGCTAGATTTGAAATTAATTTTTTGTGACTACGGAGTTGATCAAGTATCACTTATTTGAGATTAAAGTGGCATTTTACAAAGGAGTGTCCTTATTTTATCTTGAAGTCGGGATTGGCTGGATGCATGACTTTCAATGATAACTTGCTCGAGCTTAATTTAAGTTGAAGACTTGGTTTATCTAATTATATCAGTCAAGGGGTGGATAGTTGATGACTTGGTTAACTATCACTTAAAGGAGTTACGTTGTAGTACTCAGTGTCACACGCTAAGAAGATGTGGATAATCACAAGAGGTGATGAAAGTCTCATACTTTGGGAGGGGTATTGAGTACTTAGAGATTTGCTTGGAGGATAAATTCTCCACACCGTTCTTCCAACATTAGCGCAAGCTTAAGTCACAAGAACGGGAAATTCTACTTTTGTCTCAAGTTTGGTATATTGGGTTTACTTCATTAGTGTTCACTTTAAATAGCCTACAAAACGGTTGGTAAAATGATAGCCAGAGAGAGGTTATGAGTAGAGATTTGATCAGCAATTGATTCTCACGGATTAGATCTGAGCTAATTTATTCTTCACACAAGTACTCAAGTAAATGTACGTCCAAGGTGTTGCTGATTTTGACATGTCAAAACCAGCAAGGGGGAAGGAGTAGATTCACCCTTGAGTCTTTGCCTTGAAAGATTGACATAAGGCATCTTTCTTGATTTTTTTTTAAGTTAGGCCATGCCGGGAAGACAAATGTCATAACCACAGAGAATATCAGCGCTTTAACTTGTGGCTTTTGGGTGCATTTCTTCAAACACATGGGGGAAGAGATATCTTGAGAACTTTAGTATGCATTATTTGAATCTCTAAGGGGGAAACATTGTGAGAAGAATTATTCAAGCGTGAGAAGATACATTGCTGATCCAGATAATGCTTACCCCAAATGATCAATCACTAAGATTATTCTTAAAGGAGCAGTAATATTTGATGTGGTATCCTACCAATTCTGTTGTGCACTTAATTATTCTAAGCCTGTAAGAAAGCTTTGAAACTACTCAAGAGAGGATTGCTAGTTTTGGGGGGAAGCTTTGAAAGATTCTAAATGAAGATTATGTGGTACGAATTAGGGGGAAGCTAATTCAGAAGCTTCTCCTTAACCAGAAGTGTATGAGTTACTTAGTTCGTGCCTATTACAGTATTTCTCCTACAAGGTACTACAAAGATGATTCATGTTGGAGTGCAGACTTGAAGTCAAACACCACAGAAGACGTCATTAGTATTGGAAGCTTCATGGAAGTTCTTGTTCTTAATCATTATATACTTGTTAGGAAATTATTGTAAGTAATTCTGTATATCATCCCGTGGGGGAAGATTGTTAGGAATTCACTTTACATGATGACATTTACAGAATTACCATTGTTTACCATATCACCACACACAGGGACTAGTATAGTCAACATAGGATTCTTATGTAATGTGTGGTGGTATAAATACCCATCTATGGCTTCCATAGAGGGGTTGAGTCATTTGTATCTTCCATTTTATTCATCTTATTTTACAATTTAACTTCATCTCACTACTCTCTCTCTCTCTCACTAGAATGGCTATCATGTGGTTTGACTCACCAAGACCATCAGATCATAGTTTACGTAAATCTTTCAAAACCTGACTTTCATCAGTTAACTTAAAGTCAGGAGACAGAACAAAACATGCACTGTTAGTAAAAAGAACACTGTTCTTTTTGTCACACATCTGTGAAACACTAAAAATGTTAAACTGTAACTCCTTGACAAAGTACACATCCTCAAAATCAAGCTTACCAGTTTTAAGAGTTCCTTTACCAGTAATTTTTCCTCCTTTTGCTCCTCCCCTAAAGGTAACATATCCGCCTTCAAATTCCTTGAAGTCTGAGAGATAGGACATGTTGCCTGTCATGTGCCTTGAGCATCCACTATTAACATAGCCTTGATCTTCCCTTTATGGATGATCCTGCACATAAACATAAGGAAATTAGTTTCCTTTGGGGACCTAAGCCATCACTGACTTGGATCTGCCTTGTGCATCAACATAATTATGTTTCTTTAAAGTAATTAATGCACTATTAAGTTTGGTAGGTCTCCAAACCCAACATGGTGAGGCCTTAACAACATTAACCTGATTTGCTCTGACAGCGTTAACTACTGCTGAATTTGGCCTAGCAGTATAAAAATTTCCCTTGGCAGTATTAACTTTTTGACTAAAATTTTTGTTAGTTAATGCTGTTCTTGTATGATAGGGACTCTTTACAGTTGATTGTGCTGATTTAGAAAAATGTGACATTGGTCTAGCACTATAAATTGTAGTTTTGGGATGAGCAATATTAACAGGCCTAGAAGTATTAAGTGGTCTTAGGCTGGTTTTTATTAAAACTGCTCTTGGAACTAGGTTCCTTTGAGCACTAGGGTGAGCCTTTTTAGCAGAATAATTGTAATTCACCCTTAAATAATTATTCCCAGATACCACCCTTTCCCATTGATGGTAATTGCAGTTAGCCTGTACATGGTCAAAACTTCCACAGACAAAATAAGCTTTGTTGTACATCACAAAGTCACTTCCTAGCTATTGGGACTTCTAATTATTCTAGTTTTTTTGATTTCCCCTAGGACCTTATGACCTGTGCATTTCAGCATACCTAACTGGTTTTCTAACTAGTTTTTCTTGTTGTTTAGGTCTAACAAATTCTATCTTAGAAACAGTAGGAAAAACAATTTTCTTCTTATCATTTGACACCAACTCCTCAACCAATGGAGCATCAGGAGATTCCCTAACCTCATTAGAAGTATCTTCATTGACATTCTTACTAGTCTTAGGTCCATAGCCCTCAAACTCAGGCTGTTGGAACTCCTCTAGACTAGAGTTGGATAAATCAAGGTTTGGGGGTGAAAATAACCTTGTAGGAGGAGGTAGAACAACTTTATAGGTTACAAACCCTAAACCCTTTCTACTTTTATCAGGTATCTGACTCCCTATTAATTTGTCTAGACTCTTAGAAGCATTATCAAAATTTTCAATTTTAAGTTGATTGCTTTCTTTTTCTTGCTTAAGCTTTTCTAACTCACTTTTAAGCATACTAATTTCTAAGTCTTTATATGAGATATCTCTTTTTAGGACAGCAAGTTGCTCAAAAAAAATAACCTTATTCTTTTTGTAAAAGATAAGTTGCTCTTCTACAGATGCTAACCCTCTTTTATAATTAGCTAAATTAAACTCAGATTTGTTAAACTCTCTTCTTAAATCATCAAGTTAAGTTTTAAGAGTTTCAAAGCTTTTTAGACAGGTTTTTGAACAAGTTTTGTCATTATGTACCTCAGAGTCTAAAATAATCCATACGAGCCATGTTTGTAGGGACTTCATCATCTGCCATATAGCTCCAATCAAAACCAACTCCATCAATAGCCAACATGACTTTAGAAGAAGTTTCTTCCACATTTGCAATCCTTCTAGAGCTGTCTTAATTCCTGTTTCTGCTACCTTGGTTCCTAGGTCCTCTGCATTCCCTTGCAAAGTATCCCAACTTGTAACAGTTGAAACACTCTACCTTTGACTTGTCATATCCAGCTGTGTCACTCCCATTAATAGTGATCTTTCTACCAGTTTTCTTGAAAAACCTTCTTGTTCTCATGCTCAGCAATGCTAACTGCCACTTCAAGTCCATCTCTTCTAAGTCATCTTCATAGATTTGTTCAAGGTCCTCATGTACAAGTTGAGACCTGTTTGGTTGACAAGCCAAAAATGCATAAACAGTGTCATCACATAAGTTAGCAGTACTAATTTGAGTACTAGCAATGCTAACTTGAGTGCTTGCAGGGCTAACTTGAGTGTTAGCAGTACTAACTCCATGAGCAGTATTAACTTCATTAGTACTGCTAGGAGATGACACAAAAGCCGTGTTCTGAGAATTTAAGCTTGAGCTTGAGCTTGGAGTTCCTTTAACGTTCTGTTCAACAATCTTAAAATTGTTGTAGAGATCATCAAAGCTCATTGTGTGTAGATCAGGTTTATTTCTCCAGACCACAACATGAGTATTCCATTCAGAAGGCAGACTTCTAAAAAATTTCAAATCGAGATCTTCTTGTGAAATATTTTCACCTAAGATGGCCAGCTGACTTACAATCTTCTGAAGCCTGTAAAAAATAGAGTCAAGAGACTCTGTGCTTGGAGCACTAAAGTTCTCATACATTTGCTTCAAAAGAGTCTTTTGAGTCTTCTTTGTGGCTTTATTACCACCAATTCTTGTTTGTATAGCAGTAAACAAAGTCTTAGCATCTTTGTATTGATTAAAGGTCATGAGATATTCATTAGGAAGTGCCATCAGTAACACACTTCTTGCCTTCATATCAATCTTCTTTTGAACCTTTTCTTCACTATTACAGGACCAGGTATTAGTGTAGTTGAGGTACCATCGGCATTTGTTGTTGTTTTAGCTGCAGGTTTGAATAAGGTTCCATTCTTTATGACATCCCATAGAGCATAGTCTTGTACTTGAAAGTATTGCTCAATCCATAGCCTCCACATATCATATTCACCCTGTTTGAGAGTGGGTAACTTTGCAGTAGTAGTGAGTTATGTAGTTTCTAGATCCATCTCTTCCTTGTGAGTAAAGAGTTCTTGTTAGTTTCTTCTAGATCAAAGTTTCAGAATACAAGCTCTGATACCATTTGTTGACCCCAACTTAAGATCTATTCCTTAGCTTGTAAATGTCAAGTTACTTTGGATAAATCCAAAACAACTATGGTTGAAACTTTGTGAATACTAAAGAGTATGTGGAATCTACTCTTTAATACTTAGAAGAATATTAATGAAACAGCGAATTGTATAAACAATGATATTACTGAAAAGCTCTAATATTATTATTAATAATACGAGTACTCTGTGTAGTACTCTAAGGTTTCTAACCTTGAAGCTATGAATGACTGTATAAAGAGATATCAAACTACATGCCCTAGGACCTCTTTTTATACACTAAGGAGTCCTACATGGCTTACAATATATTCCTAAGTTATCATGATCTTCTAAACAAATAACTTATACATACATATCTTTTACCAAAATATCTCATACTTATCCCATAAGTAATCTTGATAAGCAATCTTCATCTTTATCCTTCTAACAGTAGAAACTCTTCAAGTAGTTGTAATCTTTTAGCAGTTGTAACTCTCATACCAGCAGCATTAACTTTTGTACCAACAGCACTAACTGTGTACAAGCAGTAGTAACTACTTAGAATATTTTCTTCATTCTTCTCTGGTAGTACTAAGTTACACTAACAGTACTAACATATACTAGCAGTACTAAGTTAGTAGGATTTCTTCTGTCTCTGAGCAGTCTTAACTTCCATTAACAGTAGTAATATACATTAGCAGTAGTAACTAACAATACTAACTACTTAGCATATTTTTCACTAAGATTACTAACAGCACTAAGTTATGCTTGACAGCAGTAACTCTAACCTTAGTAGTATTAACTCCAAGCAGCATCAAAAGGCTTTTAATCCCAACATATGTTTTATGAAGAGTTTGTGCATGAAAGGGACATGTTAACAAGTCATTATCCTTACTTACATACACACATGCATGCCAAAACCAAGAAAAGATGCCAATTCTTTTATTTGTGGAGTTAGCCGATTTTTAAAAGTAGGAGGGGGAAGATATTTTTAAAATTTTTTACATTACGGAACAAAATGGTTGATATCTAGGATTTACATGCAAAGGTGGTGAGTTTTCGGGGTTCTGTTGGGCATAAAACGATAAAAACGCAAAACGCATGCGAAATACCTAAAAATATTAAACGTAAGTGTACATAACTTATGTAACACTATAAAATGATTAAAACACAGTAAATATGAGTAGAGTTAATTTAGTCTGATGTCAAAATGCATTCGATAACGTTTTTCGGTTTTACGCGGGACAACTTCCCGATTTTAGGTCAAATTAACACGTAACTTATAAAAGTTAAAATAATGCACGTAAAAGGTTAAAATAATGACCTATAATTTACGGAGTGTCACAGTCTTTCCCTTTAAAAGAGCTTTGTCCCCAAAGCTCACGTTGTGGTATTTGACGAAGATGCGGGGTTAGTGAAGAGATGTAGATACTTCTTTTGAAATTGGTCTTCGTGTTCCCAATTAAACTCCGGACCCCTTCTTGAACTCCAACGTACTTTTACAATCAGGATACGACTTTGTTTCAAACGTTTGACTTCATAAACCATAATTTTGACCGGTTCTTCGACGAAATAAAGATTGTCGGCGATTTGAATTTCATCTAACGGGATTGCAAGTGTGTCGTCAGATAAACACTTCTTCAAATTCGACACATGAAAAGTACTATGAACTTGGCTTAGTTGTTCTGGGAGTTCGAGGAGGTAGGCGACGGCTCCAACTTTAGCAAGGATCTTGAAAGGTCCAATATATCATGGGTTCAGGTTTCCTTGTTTGCCAAAACGTATCACCCCTTTCCACGAGGACACTTTCAGCATGACCTTATCCCCAACTTGAAACTCAAGAGGTTTACGCCTCACGTCAGCGTAACTCTTTTGGCAATCACGAGCAGCTTGAATTTGACTTTTAATTTAGATGATTTTCTTAGTTGTTTCATGAACGATCTCTGGGCTAGTGAATTGGCTATCTCTAACCTCAGCCCAACAGATAGGTGATCGATACTTACAATCGTACAATGCTTTGAATGGAGCAGCCTTAATGCTCATGTGATAACTATTGTTGTAAGAAAATTCCACTAAGGGTAGATATCTATCCCAACATTTTCCAAAATCGATCACACAGGCATGTAGCATATCTTCTAAGGTTTTAATGGTCCTCTCTGTTAGCCTTAAAATATGTGGACTTATACAAAATTATAATAGTTTACATAAGGCGTGACACTTAGGGACTGATAATGACTAGTTAGGATAGTTAAGTGTCACTAGGCCTATATATACCCCTCTTATACTTTCATATGAAGGTGAGGATTTCATTTTGTATCTCATAAATTATGTGTGTTTCTCTCTCTAGAAAACACACACATCTTTCCCTTTTTCTCTCTATTAATCTAACATGGTTATCTTTTACTTTTATCCTCTCCGACCTCTGGATCGTGCTTTGGTTATGAATCTTTAATGTTAACAATTGGCATCAGAGCTAACCGAGGGCGTTTTGTGTTTATGGTTTGCTTATTAAGAGTGTTTGGTGGCTTATTATAGCTTTTTGTGGCTTATTTTATAAGCAAAAGCTATGACATGTTTGGTTATTGCTTATTTTATACAAAAGCTTGAAACTTTCCCTCTCAAAATGGTTCTAGCTTATTTGTATATGCATTTCGTGGTGTATTAAGAATCCAAACATCTTGTTTTAGCTTATTCTGAAGTTCAAACGCATACCACTTAGGTATTTGGATCGGATCTAGAACAAGTATTAAACACAAGTTGTTTTCATAATCGTGAAGTAACGACAAGCATTGTAGCGTGCTTGTTTGACGTGTTGTGTGAGCAACCGTAGTGGTGGTAATTTAATCACTAAAGATTTCAAGATCAAGATTCTCGTTTAATGACTTTTTTCATTAAACATAATGGTTAGTGTTTCTTACTTTATTTGTATGTTAATTCTTGATATCAAACTAGATTTATCCGCTGCGTACTCGTTGTAAATGGTTTACTAGTTTCTAAAATTCCAACAAAACATTAGCCAAACACCACCACAACTTCAACAACACCCCCAATCTATCCTAAATCTCTTCACTAGTGATTTTGTCACACCTTGACAATGGCGGAAACTCGGGAATGCAACATAATGGTCAATCATAACACAAGATACAAAATAGAGAAAACTACCTTGCATAAACTACAAGTGCTATGAAGACCATCAACCTTGAACAAACTCGAGTGATGTCCTAAATCACAACTAAAAATCCACAATATTTTACAATTATTCCAATGCCCTCATAGGGGACCAAATCCAAACTTATACCATAACATCCAAAACTAAAATCAAAACAACAAGCAAGCAAGACTTCAAACAAAATTCCACTCGGGATACTTCTAAGTCTGCTATCAAATCACCAAACTACTCTTCTTTTACTTTATCTGAAAATGATGCTCGAAAACGTCAACAATAATGTTGGTAAGCTCGTAGGTTTGACCTTAAACCCAAAAGATGTGCCAATATTTCAATAGTGGACAATAGTGCTATATGACAGTGAATATACGCAAACAACCTTAGCATCACCTGTTAGATATTAGAAAAAGACTCGGTCACCCCGTGTATTTTACTGTTTATTATTGCTCGTAGTTTAATAGTTAATAGTATGATTTTTGGTATTAAGTCGGGTACTAATACCCGGTATATTGTAAGTACTATATAAGCCTCTTCCAACTTTGGAAGAGGCAAGCTAGTCATTATTTCCTTTTCATAGAAACACATTTTCTCTCACTACAAAACTCTCTCAAGTGTTTCTCTCTTTAGAAACTAGCCAAATCCAAGAATCGACCCCGTGTTATGATACAAGATATACCATACGAGGCAAAAAACAATAAAACATAAATTGCAACCTTCTTTTGCAGCCATTACGATTTATGAGTTGGGGTCCAAATAGTTTTATAATTTGATCTCTTCTTTATTTAAAGTGTAAACTAAGGTTTTATACGTTGTCATTTGCTTTGCTGTTGTAATTTTGTGGTCTGAAAACGAGGGTTGTCATATGTTTGAATATATTATTTTTTGTGGTGATGTGTAGACCATAATTGGATTCAGTTTCCTTGGCTATGATGATTCGATAATTTGATTGGTCGTGGTTTCAGAGAGGTAAAAATTGTATGGCATAAAATGCAAACGTCTTTTGCAGTTGTTGCAGTCTTTGAGCAAGTATAGAAGCTTTTATACTTTTCGGCTGCCATCGGCCACAATAACTGTGTGTTATGTCGTGTTTAAATACTT
>BQNB010091398.1:0-25142 GCA_026074375.1 Tanacetum coccineum
ACCTCAAGAAGCAAGCCCTAACTTCTTCAAATCTTCAAGAATCTTTACCAAACTTTACAAGAGGCTTTAGGATGGTGTTATAATGGATAAAAGGATTATGAAAATTTTGTGAGGGTGGTGGTGGTGGTGGTGGTGCTATTGTGTTCGGCAGAAATGGAGAAGGAAAGGAAGAGAGAAAAGTTGAAATCTTGTGAAGTGAAAAGACTTGCATGAATGGGGAAAAGAGAAGTATGATTATGAGTTTATAGAAAAGAGAAAAAAAGGTTGTGTGTTGGGTTGGGTAAACCGGCCTAGGGCCTTGTTTTATAAAAAAAATATTTTTTTTTATTTTTTTATTTTTGGTTATAAGTTTTTAAATTAAAGTATAGTGTAAGTATAAATTAAATAAAAGTAAGGTTTAAGGTAAAACGCGAGTTTTAAGCAAGAAATTTTCGTAAACGCGAAACACAACGGAAAATGAAAATGATGAAAATTATAATCGTCGAGGGATATTATGAGAATATTAAATCACTTAAGATGCGAAGACGGAATAGATTTCTAAATACGGCTCACGCAAAGCTAAGAACGAGAATTTCTTACTAAATCGGGTAAACGTAAAATTAATAACTCGCTTAAAAATGAAAATAGAAATAAGCTCGGAGTAAATAGTGACCTTAAATATAGAATGTTACATTTCTGTTTGAATAATGTTCTCAGGGACAGTGACAATTGGTACTTCAGTTGGTGCTTGATTTGTAGTTTGAGGTGTTGTATGAATGTTCAATGAAGGTTTAGCTGCAACAACGGTTGTTGTAGAAGAGTGAGTTGTGTTCTAATATTGACGTTTATCTGGAGCATCATCAGCATGTACAACGAAAGACTTTGACACAACTGGAGTAGTTCCATTGAGTAATTCATCGAACATTGGACTAAATACCAAATCCAGCTCATTTGACGTTGTTACTGTCTCATCTGTTTGAGTAACATTTTGTTGACTTTGGAGACCATGACTTAAACTGTCATGTTCAAGTGCCGTTGTCGGACATTGTGGAACGGGGTCAGAACTGATGTGATCTGACGCCATTTGAGGCAATTCGTCAAAGTTAACATGAATGGTTTCAACTATTATTCTTGTTCTCTTGTTAAATACCCTGTAGGCTCTTGACTGAGTAGAATACCCTACAAAAATACATGCATCACCTTTTTCCTTCATCTTATCAAGATTTTCACCATCTCTGACGATGTAACAAAGAGAGCCAAAAATGTGAAAGAACTTAACTGACGGTTTCCGGGCATTGATGATGTGGTAAGGTGTTTTCTCATGTCGAGGAATTACAAGTGAACGGTTTTGAGTAAAACATGTTGTTGCAATTGCTTCAGCCCAGAAGAACAAAGGAACTTTAGCGGCGCTTAGCATTGTTCGAGCAGCCTCAACAAGAGTACGGTTCCGTCTTTCGACAACGCCGTTTTGTTCAGGTGTTCGAGCAGTTGACGTTTCGTGTCTTATACCCTCTTTTGCAAAGTATGCATGAAGAGTTTTATTCGTTAACAAACATACAGTGTCGAAAATCGTCTACACCGGGGCATTGATGGTTGAGAGTCAACCAACCCCGCGAGCAACTAACCACACCCACCCTACCCCAATATCAACACCACTCCACGAATGATCCAACCCTCAACTCATTCCACCTCAACTTAACTTACGGCCGACAACATTCATAAAACAATTATAACCATGAGTTTCATTGAACTAATGAAACGCGTATACAGATTCCCAATAAAGTGAGTGACTAAGAAGAAACAGCTTTATAAAAATCGATAAACTCAACACTTTAATAAAATACCGTCGAACACGCCAGTCCGACCAAGTTAGCGGACCTCAATCATAGAAACCGTACCCTAAGATTAAATAATAAGTCACATAGATTGCAATATCCAAACCAACAGCTAAATACCAATATCCTATTAATTTACCAACTAAAGCATCACACTACTAATGCCTAATTTATTGAAAAAATTTGGAATACTTTAACATCAAAACTTCAGTTAGAAACAAACTCTTTCTAACTATCTATCCAGTAATTAGTACAACCTTGGCCAATGTAAAACTTTCCGCGTTTTAAGAAGCACACAGCATAATCATCATGCGTACATCTCTAATAAGCGGTACCAAACTCATCTTTCGTATAATAACGGTTAAATCGATATATAATGTAAATAGCTACACCACTTTTTATACAACTTTTAATCCACAGCAAATTGACTAGAACATGTAACCTTTACTCAAGTATACCAGGGGGGGGGGGGGGGGACAAATGAGACAGACCATGATTAGTATTATAAAAAAAATGCAACCGACATAATATGTCTGTACGTACAAAGCCCCTAATGTCGATAAATAATTATATCGTTAATACTTTTTAAATGATTCTTCAAGCTATGCAGCCGAAGAGCTGTTCGAGCTATATATACACACAAAACCTACTAAACTTCTTGCATGAATAGTAAACTTCTCTAATAAAAATAGTTTTACTAAAAATGACATTATTAATTGTCGTAAACTCGCGAAATTCCACATACCAAATCGCAAACATCATAGTATATCTAATTAAATAACACAACTCACTACGATTCCCATTAAATTCACTATACATTAAGGAACTCTAAAAAGTATGTATTATTTATTAAAAAATACATAACCCGTAATTGCATTTTACCTAGTAAATATTTTATACCAAAATTATATTTACAAACAGACATATCGTCTTATTAGACTTATAACTCCGTGTTCTTTAACGTAGCACCGTTTATTCCTGATCTAATTAAATGCTCTTTTAAACACAAAAAAACCAAGTTTTCATTACCATTTCGAAGAATACGACGTAGAATCGTATCTGACTCCCTTATAAAAAAATATAACCTAAATAAACCTAGTATAGTAGAAAATTCGTAATCTTGGGTACAGAAATGTTCTTGCTAATCGGCGTTTTTAAGATTGAAAAAGACTCCATATTTCAGACATGTCAACTCTTCTCCAATACATACTAATTAATTACTAGCATTTCGATAAATATACTCTAACACCAACAACTTGTTCTCATATCAAACTCCAATAACATACACTATTTTGTAATAGAATCACTACATATTAGATCAGATAAAAGTAAGCATTCCCTTTGATCATGAAGCTCAAGATCTACTATTATTCTCCAAGTATACAAAAGTGTATGTACCTAGGCATATCTCACATGATAAGAACTCTTCTAAATTCACCAACTCACAGTTTTAATGAACAATAATCAAATAATTTTCTTAATCCAAAACCCTAAATGGGTACATAGTGTGGCTAATATTCTTATTTTCATATAGACCTTTATCTACTAGATGTACTTATCAAAAAAAGTGTTAACATAAAATTTAAAAAGTCATTAATGCAGCATAAACTACAGCATGTCTTTTTGAATAATACCTCTTCGATCTTCTACTGAACACAAGCTATCTTATGAAGTATTATAAACCTCTTAATTTACCCATAATCATGTCTTACCCCCAAACAAATATGATAGCAATCATTTTTCTCTGTATCTTTATATACACATAGCAATGTAAGTAATGACACAAATAGTTATAAATCATAATCCCATGTTGGTCCATTTCAAGTGGAAACATTTATTTTCATTGATTAAAACCTAATCCGGTTATATAAGCTAACAAAGGGAATAGATACCATAAAATAAGTGCATAATAATGAAAGTATACATAAGAAATATAAAGAGTTCAGTAGGACTCTATAAGATGTATGTATGGTGTGTCTGATAACATGATGATGATGATGTACAAGTGCTAAACCCTTGTTTAGCCACAAAAACCAAGCTTGCACTTAATAAACCCTAGCTTTCCTTCACTAAACCCTAGCTTCCTTTTTCTTGATTATTACTTGAATATGGTTAACCAATGCTTGCAAATGCCTTAGTACATCTTAGAATATGTGTATATAGAAGTGTATGGATTGTAGAAAAATTTGTATGGGTTTGGTTGGGAGGTGGTATTGAGCCGTGAGCTCTATAAGGCAAAAAGAGAGTGTTTTGTGAATTTTATCTAAGTGTAAAGTGTGTAGGAGTTACTTGCTAGCTATGTGTATGTATATAAGATGTATAATTGGTCAAGGGAACATAAAGCAAGTCCTAGGGATGGCCAAGGTCTTATTCTTTGGTCAAGGCATGGTAGGGATGGTGTATGTCCTCAAATAGTTGAGAACATCCCATGAAAACATGGAAATGTGTTCTCAACTTGCATTTTCTTGTTCTTTCTCTCTAAATTCGGTTATAAGAGCTTATGTATGATAATATTGACTAAATTTTGGGTATTGGGTATAAACGTGGGTATTTGTTGAAGCGTAGAAAAGTTTTTGTGGTTCCGGGAGTGCCTAAACGCAATTTATCGCGAAACGTATACACTTTACGTATCCGATAAAAATAAAATGAACAAAGTTAATAATTATCCTCAAAATAATTATATAACCCTTGCTTGATGTAAACATTTAATTGTTTAATGCCCGTTTACATTGAACGTTAATTTTTGGCGTACGCGATTTAACCTAACGTTTACAATTTCAAGCAACCACGTACAATTCAAAAAGGTACATTGTGAATTTATTGATGTCGTCAATGACTTGAAAACACATGGTGTTATATTGGACCTTTGAAAGTGTTGGAAAAGGTTAGATCTGTTTCTTACAAGCTTAAACTTCCTCAAGAGCTAAGCAGGGTTCACAATACGTTTCATGTATCCAACTTGAAGAAATGCTATGCCGACGAACCATTAGCCATTCAGTTGGATGGACTCCACATTGATGACAAGCTTTATTTTGTCGAGGAACCAGTCGAAATCATGGATCGTGAAGTTGAACGATTGAAACAAAGCCGCATTTCAATCATCAAGGTTCGATGGAACTCAAGGAGAGGTCCTGAGTTTACATGGGAACGTGAAGACCAATTCCAGAAGAAGTATCCGCACCTCTTCACAAAGACCGCACCGTCGTCAAGTGCCGCGTCTTAAGCCTTGAGGACAAGGCTCATTTAACGGGGGAAGACTATAACAATCCGTATTTTAAGTCAATGTACGACGTCATTTAATTCACTATTTATTTTTAGTCTTGTACGCGTTTGCTTATAATTTTAATCTTTAAGTTAAATCGCGTAAGCTAAAAATTATCATTCAACGTAAACGGTCATCAAACAATTAAATGTTTACGTCAAGCAAGTGTTAGATAATTATTTAGAGGAAAATTATTACTTTTTACATTTTATTTTTATTGGTTACATAAAGTGCTTACCTTTCGCAATTAAATACATTTAGGCATACCCGGAAACACCAATACCTATCTATACTCAACCAAATACCCACAATTATACCCAATACTCAAGCTTACTTGTCTTTCTTTTATGCTTATATGTCATTTTGTATGCTTTTACCTTAAAACTGCCAAATTTGCCTTGTAAACTGCTAATTGCTCTTGTGCTTAATTTGAGTGCTTATCTTTGTTTGTATTGTCCTTATAACGGGTTTTAAGCAGTCTATTGTCCAGAATCAAGGTGGACCAAAAGAGTCTTATTCGTCTATTTTGAAACCGTCTTTGGTTTTAGACGACTCTTGCCTGGTGAACAGGGATCTCACGAATTGTGTTATGGGCGAAGTTCTCCAATTTTCTTCCATTAATAACTTACAGGTACTTTTGTCTAACGAGGGTTTTCATAACACTCGCGTTGTTTACCTAGGAGGATTGTGGGTAATGATTGAATTGAAATCATCTAAGTCTAAATCGAAATTCATGGAACATGTTGGGGTTGCTTCGTGGTTTCGCCGTCTTTGTAATGCGCAATCAGATTTCGCAGCTAAAGAACGGATAGTTTGGGTCGACATTGAAGGAGTTCCTTTAAATGCTTGGACTCGTTCAACTTTTCAAAAGATCAGTTCTAAATGGGGAGAATTGGTTGAATTAGAAGATGGGTATGATGACCTCTTTGCAAGGAAACGTATTTGTATTAAGACCAGCCAAACGGAGAACATCTTGGAAAGTTTTAAGCTTATTGTAAAAGGGAAGGTTTTTTGGGCTCGTGCCAAGGAACTTTTTGTTTGGTCCCCATCCTTCAAAGATGTTCCTGAGAAAGAATTGTTCTCGGACGACGAGTCCGCTAAGATCAATGAACAGGCAAATAACCTGAACAACGACGAGGTGGAGAATGCTAGTGAAGTGGTTTCGGACACATACTTTGGCGATAACGGTGAAGTTCAGGGTTTCGAGCATCAACATGGTGAGTCTAATGATAAGGAGGTATCGTCTGATCCTTTCAATATATACGACTTACTTGACAAACGCACTAAAGAAGTAAGAACCACGGATACGTCAACCAGCATCCCT
The DNA here is from genome assembly GCA_026074375.1 of Tanacetum coccineum. Taxonomy (NCBI): domain Eukaryota; kingdom Viridiplantae; phylum Streptophyta; class Magnoliopsida; order Asterales; family Asteraceae; genus Tanacetum; species Tanacetum coccineum. The sequence continues at coordinate 6,401 of BQNB010091398.1, forward strand.
TATCCTCCGGGTTTCACACCTGCCAATGATATCCCAGCATGTAATAATCAAGATATTCCTGAAGCAGAATCTGTTCGACCTCCTAGTAGGTCGGCAAGGAGTAATTCGAGAGTATTGGAAGAGGCGGAAAACTCCGTGGACAGAGTCTCTTCTGAAAGTTTTAGTAATGGGGTTAAGATCAAGGAAGGCGGTTCCATATTGGAGATTTTAGAAGAAATGATTACGGTGGGTCAAACAATGGGCTTTTCTATGGAAGGTTGTACTAAAGACATGGAGAAGATTATTGGAACTCAAGGAGAACAATTAGTTTTCCGATGAATTGTCTTTCTTTAAATATCCAAGGCCTAGGATCCAAGGCTAAGAAAGATTGGATCAAGGAGTTGATTTCTAAACATAAAGTAAGTTTTTTGTCTATTCAAGAAACTAAGATGGAGAGTGTTTCGGCTATGGAGGTTAAATTTCTATGGGGAAACTATTTTTTCGACCACATTATTAGTGAGGCTAGTGGCAATTCAGGTGGTATTCTTTGCGCTTGGGATACTAATTTCTTCAAGAAGGATCATCATACTATATCTGATAATTTTATAGCTTTGTATGGGACGTGGATACCGAACAATCAGAAGTTATTAATTATTTCGGTCTATGCCCCCCAATCTGTTTCATCTAAACGTATGTTGTGGAGTTATCTCGAATCTCTTATCACTAGTTGGAATGGAGAAAGTTTAATTATGGGGGACTTCAACGAAGTTAGATGTATTGAGGAACGGTGGGGATCGGTTTTTAACAGTCATGGAGCTAACGCGTTTAATTCCTTTATTTCTAATTCGGGTTTAAACGATATCCAGCTGGAAGGATTCTCTTTCACATGGGCTCATCCTTCGGCTACCAAGATGAGTAAATTAGATAGGTTTCTTATGTCTAATGGTTTACTTTCAGCTTTTCCTCTCATTTCGGCTATCTGTCTGGATCGTCACCTCTCAGACCACAGGCCTATTTTACTCAAGGAAGTCTTTTCTGATTTTGGCCCTACTCCATTTCGTTTTTATCACTCTTGGCTTGAGCTTCCTGGATTCGATGACTTGGTCTCAAAATCTTGGAATTCTTTTACTCTTGATGATTCCAATGGTATGATTCGGTTTAAAAAAAAGCTTCAAATGTTGAAGAAGGAGATTCGAGCATGGACTTTGGATTTCAAAAGGCATCAGGTAGGTCTTTCTAAAGATCTTAAATCTAAATTGTGTGACATTGATAAAGTGTTGGATCAAGGAGGAGTCACCGACGACATTCTTTTGTCTCGTTTGGAAGTCTTAAAACAATTACACGATGTTCAATCTTCTAACAACCGTGATATCATGCAAAAGGCGAAAATTCGCTGGGCAATCGAGGGGGACGAGAACTCCAAATACTTTCATGCTATCATTAACAAAAAATGCGCCAATATTTCAGTTAAAGGTATTATGGTAGATGGTGATTGGATTGTCGAACCTGATCTTGTTAAACAAGAGTTTAGAAGGCACTTTACGGACAGATTCCAAGACCCGGGTTCTAGACGAGGTAGTCTTAACTTTCCTTTTCCTAATCGTCTCAATAATGATCAGATCTTAGAATTGGAATCTCCGATCTCAAATGAAGATATTCGCACAGCCGTGTGGGGTTGTGGAGTTGATAAATCCCCTGGGCCGGACGGTTTTACTTTCGAATTTATTCGTAAGTATTAGACCGTTGTTGGGCCTGACTTTTGCATAGCTGTGAAATGGTTTTTTGATCATGGAGATTTTGTTATTGGATGCAACTCTTCATTTGTGGCCCTCATCCCTAAAGTTCTTGATCCGAAAGTTGTTAGTGACTACCGTCCCATAAGTTTAATTGGAAGCCTTTACAAAGGTCGTTTACGTAGATCTAGTTCTTCGGCTTTCCTTGGTTTATTTTGGGGATTCATCTCAGTAAAAAAATATTAAATTGTGGCTCAACGCATTCCTTCCTAATAGACAGATTCTCGATGGTCCTTTTATTATCAATGAAATCTTAGCTCGGTGCAAACTTAAAAAGCAACAAGCCATGATTTTTAAAGTCGTTTCGCCAAGGCTTATGATTTACGGTTTTAGGAAATTTTTTGGGTTATCTTGATGATGTTCTCATCTCTTTTGGATTCGGTCCTAAATGGCGTTCATGGATTCGTGGAAGTCTGTCTTCAGGGAAGGCCTCTATTTTAGTTAACGGGAGTCCGACTACTGAATTTCATTTATACCGAGGCTTGAAACAGGGGGACCCCTTAGCTCCCTTTTTGTTTTTACTCATTATGGAGTCTCTTCACTTATCATTTTCCCGGGCAGTTGAAGCGGGAATTTTCAAAGGATACAAGATTAACCCTATCTACTACGTTGTCTATTTATTCTACGCGACGACGCGGTATTTATTGGTGAGTGGTCTCATTCTAACTTAAAGGGTATCATGAATATTCTTCGATGCTTCTCCTTACTTTCTGGTATGTCAATAAATATTCAGAAGAGTCATCTTCTTGGTGTTGGTATCCCAGAAAATTGTATGGCTGAAGCTGCTAAGTCTATTGGTTGTTTGATAATGAAAGCTCCTTTTAAATGCTTAGGTATTTTAGTAGGAGATAATATGTCTTCTAAAAAGGCTTGGGACGAGACAATTAATAAGATGAAGAAGAGGTTGTCTAGGTGGAAACTTAATACCTTATCTATCGGGGGTCGTCTTACCCTTCTTAAATCGGTTCTTGGCTCCACTCCTATCTACAACATGTCGATTTTCAAGGTTCCCAAATCTGTTCTTAATTATATGGAGAGTCTGCGTAGGAATTTTTTAATGGCTTTCAAGAGGGTGATAGAAAGATTGCTTGGGTCAAATGGTCTAAGGTGCTTGCTTCTAAGAAATTCAGAGGGTTGGGAGTTTCTAGTTTCTTCGCTCTCAATCGGGCTCTTCTTTTCAAGTGGGTATGGCGCTACCTTTCTCATGATAACTCCTTATGGTCCCGAATTATATCAGCTTTACATGGCTTGAATGGTCATGTTCTTTCTGCTGCTTTCAATTCGACATGGAGCTCCATCATAACAGAAGTTAACTCCCTTAAAGTCAAAGGTGTCGATCTCATTTCTCATTGTAAGATTCGTGTGGGAAAAGGTACAGGTACAAGCTTTTGGAAAGATCTTTGGATTGGCGATAATCTTCTCAAGCTTTCTTTTCCTCGTTTGTTTGCTCTTGAAGAGAATAAAGACATATCGGTTGCTGATAAGATGAATACGTCTATCTCCTCTTCTTTTCGTCGTCATGTCCGAGGAGGTGTAGAGTCACAACAACTTGATCAGCTTTCGTTATTACTTGATACGGTTATTTTATCTAATATGGATGACAGATGGTTTTGGGACTTAAATGGCGATGGTGTTTTTCAAGTCAAGGATGTTCGATCTATGTTAGATGAGGCTTTTCTCCCTAAAATGGAAGTTCCTACTCGATGGATTAAAAGTATTCCGATTAAGGTAAACGTTTTTGCTTGGAAACTTTATCTCGATCGTTTACCTACTAGATCGAATTTGTCTCGTAGGAATGTCTCGCTTCCGTCTTTGGCTTGTCCTCTTTGTGATCACGTGCTCGAGGATTCGTCCCATTTATTCTTCGGTTGCTCTGTGGCGAAAGATATTCAGAAGTTAATTTGTAGATGGTGGAATTTGGATGTTCATCCTTATGAGTCGTACGAAGATTGGCTCTCTTGGTTCAAATCTATCCGTTTAGGTTCTAAGGCGAAAGAGGTGTTGGAAGGCGTGTTTTACGTTTCTTGGTGGAGCCTTTGGAACTTCAGGGACCAATTCCTTTTTGCGTCTCCTATTCCCCGAAAGGATGCTATTTTCGACAATATTGTTTTACGCTCTTTTTATTGGTGTGTAGCTAGATGTAATAGAACTTTGAATTGGGTAAGTTGGCTTCAACACCCTTTTTTGATTCCTTTGTAATTTTCTAGCTTCTTGCTAGTGGTTCTAATAAAGTCGCCGTTCAAAAAAAAAGTCATGATTAATCCATATATTTAGCAATCGAGCATTGTAAAACACAAGCAAGATAACCCGTGCGTTGCGGAGGGGCATATATTTTTTTGAATCGATTTTGAATGAATATTGAATGGGAATGTATCCGCGCGTTGCGGCGGGGCTGACTTGTATGCAACACATGTATTTTATTTCCATGAGCATTTTTTTTAACAATCACGGAATTTGAATGAGTGTTTGTCGTTGGGGCGAGAGTATACGTTATTTATAGAGGGACAGACTTTTTCTGAATACAGTCGTAAATGACAAAAAATATAGGTTATTTATATAATTTAAACTTTCACAGAATTGTACATTTCTGACCCATGTCGTTTATTTTAAAGTTACTAGGTGGTTTAGGGTGTGTTTTGAAAGTTTTTTTAATATATATATATATAATTTATTTATATATATATATATATATATATATATATATAGGGGCACGTTCAAATGAGAAGGCTAATTATTGTGAGAAGAAAAGAAGAGATCATAGCCCTTTATGGAATTGCAATAGAATTTGGATAAATATATTTTGTACTGACTAAACTATTTACATGGAGACAAAGTGTGTCCTTTTTTCTTTCAACCCATCACTTGCTAACCTAATACACCCACTCTATGTACACAGTACATTGGACATCACATTCAACTAATGAGTTGTACAAGTCAACAGTAGTCACATCTTCTTTCTTCACAAATCTCACCATCATCCTGTTTGTCATATTGTTTTGGTAAGACATTTTTAGAAATCACTACCCACAATTTTTAAAGTAAAAAGGAAATAAAGTAATAGATTGTGTTTCCTACTTAACTTTGCAAATATTCTCCAAATAATCAAATACTATGAATGTTACAATTTTTTGTGTGACCATACAGCCGGTAGCAGTAATGTATAGGTTTCTTTTTTTTTCCATGTGTAATATACAAAGAAACCACCTCGCCGGAAAATGGCAACTGCGTAGCGGGTTGTTGAAAGTTTGAGAGAGATTGTGTGAGTAAATGAAAGAGTCTAACTGGCAAGTGAGAGATATGCAAAGGGTGAAGAGAGTGTTATTGGTCTTACTGTGGTAGATTCTAATTTTTCAAATATTTGATACAGTTGTCTATTTTATTTAATTCTAGTGAAAATGAGAAGAAAAGAAAGATAATGAGAGGAATTATTATGGAAGCTCATTCACGCGCCCAAAAAATAAAGTTTGGAGTTTGAAATTAACTAACAAGTGGACTAACTGTTCTGGTTACATTGGTATCATTTTCTAGAATGGTTACGTAATAGAAGGGAAAGGTTCTTTTTATAAGTGTAGGTAGACATTAACTACCACAACCGATCATGCCCATGTATATTAATACCATTAGCGTATTTGATTAACCTCACAACGTATACTATACCATATAACCATCATGGCTACTGAACACATCTATGATCGTCTCAAAGAAGTAAAACAATTCGATGAATCAAAAATCGGCGTTAAAGGACTACTAGATTCCGGCATCACAAAACCAATCCCGTAGCTTCTTTCATCACCACCCAGAAAAACTCCAAGCCACAACCAAAAAAAAACCAACCTCGGTTACCGGTCCCAGTCATTGGACCTATCACAAGATAGATCAACCGTTGTTGACGAAATTAGGGGAGCGTCTTCAACTCTAGGATTCTTCCAGATCGTTAATCATGGCATTTCCGTAACGTTAATTGAGTCTGTGCTTAAGGATATGAAGAATTTCTATGAGCAAGCAACGGAAGTTATATATGAAATTTTAAAATAGAGAAGTGACATTGGGAGTATCGTCATTCAACCAATTTTGGAGTCGTTGTTAATGCTCAGTTCTAAAGCTGCGAGCTGGTAGGGTACGACCATACAGTTGGGGGCCCCCTCGGTAGACTTGGAGCGTGTTTTAGTTTTGCAGCTGATAAGTGTGGTTTCTTCTGTTAGAAATCGAACTAATGGTAACTGATTTAAAGCGCTTAAAATTAGTAAGGATAGATCCAATTTTTATTCAGCGATAGTGATTAGTTATACTTACATCACGTCTTCAAAATTATTGTCACCAAAATTAAAATCACACAGTTGAAGAAAAATGGCATTTGTTGCCTGCTTTGAATTTGGTCTGGGCAGGTTGTGGTATCACCATGGAGCCAGCATGAGAGATATGGTGCCGGAGATTTGTGTAGGAATGCGTTGGCAGATTGGGACAAGGCGCGGTAAGTTTGCTAGCGAGTGAAGATGTGTGGATTGTCAATTTTATGTGAAGGATTGGGTATAAAAAGTGACAAGTTGAAAGAGTGGTCGTGTTTGGAAGGGAGGATAAACATATCGCATTACTATCCTCAGTGTCCACAACCCGAGCTCACATTGGGGCTGACTTCCCACACTGATCCATGTGTGTTAACTGTGCTTGTGCAGAATGAGATTGGTGGGTTATTGCAGGTCAAGTGCGGTGAACAGTGGGTTGAGGTCGAGCCAGTTCCTGGGGCAATTGTTGTCAACATAGGTGATCTACTTCAGGTACTTTTATGTAGAGGTGTCTAAATAGATAAATTAGGTAACATGAGATAGTCTTAATATACACATACAAAATCGAAAAATCGACCCAATTATATGTAGATGGGTAAAAACTGCTACATATACATCCCCTTTGTACGCCATCTATTTATTTACTTCATGAGAACAATATTCAAAACTATATCTATATCTAGTCATCTCATAGGGTATAAATTCAATATTGTAGATGATGTCTAACGATATATATAAAAGTGTGGAGCATAGAGTATTGGCAAACAATGTTGAAGGTGCACGTGTTTCTGTTGCTCATCTTTTCAATCCAAGCAACCGTGAGAAGCTATTTGGACCGTTCCCGGAGCTAATATCTGCTGAGAAACCCGCGGTTTACCATGAATTTTTACATGAAGACTTCATGAGAAGGTTTTTAAGCAAGGAGATTGTTGGAAAGTCAAAAATACATTACTACAGAATCAACAACACAAAGAATGAATGACATTATTTGGTTATTTGTATGTAAAATATGAACTGTGTTTGTTTTATTTCAAGTCACGTAGAATAAAGCACGGAAATAAGAAGGTGTACTTTGCATCTCTATGAAAATATTTGATGCCCTTTGACTCTTTGAGTATATTTCAAGTTTAAGTGCCTATTCGGATTTGGAATAAAAAGTGACAAGTTGAAGGACTTGTTGTGATTGGGCTGGAAGCTTAATCGCATCTCATTACTATCCTCCATGTCCACAGCCCGCCCGCCTCACATTTGCCGTTTCTGGCTTGCCACAACGATACGTGAGTTACCATGCTTTATCAAAATAGAGGTTGGGGGGGTTATTGCAGGTAAAGCATGGTGAAGACAGGGACTGGGCTACTGTTCTAGGCAGTTCGCCACGCCTTTTTATAAACATAGCTGTTCTGCTTTCAGGTAATTCAAATTACCGTGTTTTTCCACACTATTTAACCGTCAGAGAAAAAAACATAATCGAATCAAGCAACAGAAGAGAGGCTATATGGACCCATTCCAGAAGCTGTTATTTATGAGAACCGCAGTTACCATGATTATGTATGGCGACTTTTATAAGTGAAAAACAGATTTCTACAAAATCAAATACACAAACAAGGGATGTGTTTTTACGTTATCACATACATTAAAACAAACATACCTATCACAATCACGTGGTTGATCAATCTTATTGACCTCAATGACTAAGATTATATTGACCGAATGTTGCTTTGGATTTATTGATGCTTTTGGGAACGTTAATGATAACATTTCATGATACCATGTTTCTTTTGAAGTTATGTAGTTGCATCTGCACAATGACGTGACTTATAAACATGACTGCAATAGAAAGTGATTATTCTAGTCACGTTTTGAAAAGTAAGAACTTAGCGATATCACGCTAGCCCTATTATACCAAGGATTTTGTTTGCCTCTTTGGTGGGTTTGTTTGACACCGCAAACATCTTGAGTTCTTTGCAAAATTTAGAAAGTTGCATCTGTCATAATAACACGGGTTAACTTGGTACTAGTATATGATAAAGTGTACAATTTGTATATATAGTTTATTAAATTTTCTACTAAGCAAAATTTGGTTTTATAAAATTCTATCATTTTTTTCAGTTTGTCATGTTTTACGATGTAAACGCAAAAACAGAAAACAAAGGCTTTGCCATAGGAGGGTACAAGTCTTTCATGGAATAAAACATTACAGCGCATGCACTTGACGTTATTGGCAAAGTTCAGGAACTTGTATCTGTCAAAATTAGTGTTAATAGAACTAATTTATGCAAGCATGCAAGATCATAAAACACTATCTCAACTAAGGGTGGCAAGATGGGAGGATCGAGTCCCGGGTCAATACAGGTTTGGTTCGAAAAAAAAGATTACAGAACAAATATTATTAAAATACGGAGTATTAATATAAATCCTTGAGTTAAACGATTTAGAAGGTCGTATGATTTAAAAGATAAAATTTCTGAAACTTTCAACTCATTTGACTATTTTCCTTTTAGATGAAATTTTTTATTTGACCCGTTCGAAATGAAACAACAACCAATTCAACCCATTTAGATGTAATAGGTCGAAACTGCCACCTCTGTGATAAATAAAACAAAGATTGCAGTATTTAAAGTACTTGGGACAATTCCAATCGGCTTGGAGGGTAGGGAAAGTTGATCGGTGTTCTTGGTGTTGAGATTGACTCTTCGGAACAGATGGAATCTGTTGTGAAGGATCAAATATCAAGTGCATCCTTGCCATATTTCACCATATCTTTGATTATATTTCTTATTGCTTTCTCGACCTTTTGGTTTATCATTGCATCATTACCCTATGAGCCAGTTATATGATCAAGACCGTAGGTGATTACAAAACGCATAACATCGACAGTCCGAGCACCTTCATCTTCACGTGCTTTTACATATGCCCTCTCACAGTTTCCTCTTAAAGTGCAGGAGCTGCAAGCCTGCCAAAACCGTAAATCTTTGTAACAAAATCCACATAATATTGTATCTATGGTAATACGAAAATAATTCTATGACACATCCCATGAGATCTAACATGAACTGAAGTAATACAAAATTATACATTTCCTTCATCAATGCCCACGTGTGCCCTTAGTCGTTTTCCCGAGTTCACAACTTTTCTGTCTATGCTGGGACAACCAGATCCTGCAACCGTCTAAATGTCTCTCCACGTGAAGTACCTTAACACAAAGCCACAATAGGTTCATTATGGGATTTCCAACGCAAGTAATCTTGTTGGATTTACATATTTGCAAGAAGTATGGCCTACTCGACTGCTATCTTGTCACTTGTTATAACAATCTCCAACTATCCAAGTTATCCGTTTTTCCAAGTGAACAGATTGTAGAAACAGTTACCCATAAAGCTTTCTCCAATCCTTATTATTCGTAACAAAATAGAAATGACAAAGAAGAGCATTCAAGTGTCGACACGGGTGTGTTTTGTATAAGTAGCAGTAGTAACAGTGAGAGCAGTAGAAGTAGAAGTAACTCAATTAGCAGTGAGCAGTAGTGTCAAAACTACCAATTTATGTATTTATCTATTAATTTTATTTTCTCTTTTTTTTTGTCTCAACTTACCCGTAATGTCAAAACTGCCAATTTATGTATTTATTAATTTAGTTTGTTTTGATTATTGAAATTTTACACTAATTAATTATCACCGCCAAACATATAGCAAGCATAAACATTTGGCTTTTTTTTAGCTAGCAATTTTAATTAGTTCCCTCCAACGTTACTAAAAAAATGGAAAATATGCGTGATTAGAATTGTAAAATAACAAGTGAGAATCAAGATCTCATATAAAAATGCCAATAGGATGTGTAAGTGTATCATGTGTTGTTTAGTATTGTGGCTTAGAGCATTCGGGAGCCATCTGCCAATGGAAACGCTCGTAATCTGTGCAGTAGTCGTAGATCATGTAGTTATCTCTAACCCATTTGAGTTTACCCTGTTGGTCCCAGTTTAGTTGCCTCTTTGGTGGGTTTGTTTGACACCGCAAACATTTTGTGTTCTTTGCAAAATTTAGAAAGTTGCATCTGTCATAATTACAAGGGTTAACTTGGACTAAGCAAAATTTGGTTTTATAAAATTCTTTCATTTTTTCAGTTTGTCATATTTTACGATGTAAACCCAAATACAGAAAACAAAGGCTTTGCCAAAAGAGGGCACAATATGGTATTCAGGTATACCTTACACATAGCCAATCTCCCTTCTTCAACTGAATGTCATCCCTATGTTTACTTGAAGTTTCGAGTCTTTCATGGAATAAATCATTACAGCGCATGCACTTGACGTTTTTGGCAAAGTTCTGGAACTTGCATCTGTCAAAAATAAGTGTTAACTAATTTATGCAAGCATGCAAGATCATAAAACCCTATCTAAACTAAGGGTGGCAAGATGGGAGGATCGGGTAGATTTGGTTCGAAACAAGCCACGTCAGGTAGACCAAAAAACCACTCCTTGAGTTAAACAATTTAGAAGGTTGTATGATTTCAAAAAAAAAGTTTCCGAAACTTTCAACTCATTTGACTATTTTTCCTTTTAGATACAAACTTTTATTTGACCCATTCGAAATGAAATAAGGCCCATATCAACCCATTCATAGGTAATACGTCGAGAATGCCACCTTTATGATAAATACAACAAACAATGCTGTATGTAAAGTACTTGGGACAATTCCAATCGGCTTGGAGGGTAGGAAAAGTTGGTCGGTGTTCTTGCTGTTGAGATTGACTCTTCGGAATGGATGGAACCTGTTCTGAAGGATCAATATCAAGTGCATCCTTGCTATATTTCACCATATCTTTAATTAAACTTCTTATTGCTTCCTCGGCCTTTTGGTTTATCATTGCTTCGTTACCCTCTGAGCCATAGGTGATTACAAAACGCATAACATCGACAGTCCGACCTCCTTCATCTGCACGTGCTTTTACATATGCCCTCTCACAGTTTCCTCTTCTAGAGCAGGAGCTGCAAACCTGCCAAAACCGTAAATCTTTATAACAAAATCCACAAAATATTGTATCTATGGTAATACGAAAATAATTCGAAGACACATCCCATGAGATCTAACATGAACGGAAGTTGGGTTTTTGTACCAAATTAAACTTTAAAGATTTCATCAAAAATGAAAAAAAATTATACATTTCCTTCATCAATGCCCACATGTGCCCTTAGTCTTTTTCACGAGTTCACAACTTTTATGTCAGTGCTGTGAAAACCAGATCCTGCAACCGTCTGAATGTCTCTACACGTGAATTACCTTAACACAAAGCCACAATAGGTTAATCTCTGAGAAAAGGAATTTCCGACACAAGTAATCTTGTTGGCATACTCGACTGCTATCTTGTCACTTGTTATTAACAATCTCCAACTATCCAAGTTATCCGTTTTTCCAAGTGAACAAATTAGAGTAGAAACAGTTACCCATAACTTAAGCTTTCTCCAATCCTAATTTATTCGTAACAAGATAGAAATGACAAAGAAGAGCATTCAAGTGTTGAGTGGGTATGTTTAGCAAAAGCAGTGGCTGTTTTTTTTATAAAACGTTTCGTAACGCAACAGTAGTTGTAATCATAATGTGATGCTCAACGCTCCTAAATGCTACTTCATGGAGCTTTGGAAAATGAGCATTCCGAAAGAAACAAAAGATAAAGCTCCTTGCTTCTTGCCAAACGGGCATTAAAAGTCACAACGCTCAAAGCTCCTAAATGCTCCTAAACGTTTTGTGCCAAACACACCCAATTATGTTCATTTATCAAGCATGTTGCATTACCAAAGTTTAATATCAGCAAAAATCTAGCTATCGTTTAAAACAACCGGGTAATCAAAATAAGTGGTCTAATAAAGCCGACGTACTCTAGTTGAAAAACTTTAATATTGATCACACAGTTGGTGTGCATAAAAACCTCATTAAACCAGGTCGGTCACGCGCAAAGTTAAGACACACGGACCAAACCCGATTACTCTCCTTCCCATCAACCAATCCAGCAAAGTAGCCATTTTTAGCCACCTTCTTCATCAATTTAACCCATTCAGACCAGGGATACGAAATCTCAACACTCGGTGGTTCGTAATATCAAGTGCATCCTTGCCATATTTCACCATATCTTTAATTAAACGTCTTATTGCTTCCTCGGCCTTTTGGTTTATCATTGTTTCGTTACCCTCTGAGCCATAGGTGATTACAAAACACACAACATCGACAGTCCGACCACCTTCAACTTCACGTGCTTTTACATATGCCCTCTTACAGTTTCCTCTTAAAGTGCAGGAGCTGCAAACCTGCCAAAACCGTAAATCTTTATGACAAAATCTACAAAATATTGTATCTATGGTAATACGTGAATAATTCGAAGACACGTCCGATGAGATCTTACATGAACAGAAGTTGGGTTTTTGTACCAAATTAAACTTTAAAGATTTCATCAAAAATGAAAAAAAAGTATACATTTCCTTCATCAATGCCCACGTGTGCCCTTAGTCGTTTTCCCGAGTTCACAACTTTTCTGTCTATGCTGGGACAACCAGTTCTTGCAACCGTCTGAATGTCTCTACACGTGAAGTCCCTTAACACAAAGCCACAATAGGTTAATTATTAACTAAGAAACGGTATTTCCAACGCAAGTAATCTTGTTGGATATACATATTTGCAAGAAGTATGGCATACTCGACTGCTATCTTGTCACTTGTTATAACAATCTCCAACTATATATCCAAGTTATCCGTTTTTCCAGGTGAGCAGATTAGAGTAGAAACAATTATTTAATCGTAACAAAACAGAAATGACAAAGAAGAACATTCAAGTGTCGACATTGGGTGTGTTTGGAAAAAGTAGCTGTAACAGTTAGCAATAGAAGTAAGCATTAGGAGTGAGCTGTGTGTTCTTTTTTATAAAACGTTTGGTAGCGTAGCTGTTGTTGTAGTTGTAATCGTAATGTGTAAAACAGCTCCTAAATGCTACTTCATGGAGTTTTCTAGCTATCGTTAAAAACAACCGAGTAATCAAAATAAGTGATCTAATAAAGCCGACGTACTCTAGATTAAAATTTAAATTGCTTCGTAGCTAAAATGGAGAATTTTAATATGATCAAACAGTTGGTGTTTATAAATACCTCATTAAACCAGGCCGGTCACACGCAAAGTTAAGACAAGCGGACCGAACCCGATTACTCTCCTTCCCATCAACCAATCGATCAAAGTAGCCATTTTTAGCCACCTTCTTCATCAATTTAACCCATTCGGACCAGGGATGCGAAATCTCAACACTCGATGGTTCGGGATCGACTAATTCTTCCGTTTTCGATACGGGGTTTGATGGGTTTGGTGATTGAATGTTTTTGCATTCGTCTAATATGAAATTGCATTCGTCTAATATAATGCATGCGCGATAATAATTGTTAAATAACAAGTGAGAATCAAGATCTTATATAAATAAATTTGCCTTTATAGAATCAGTACTATATGGGTGGCTTTGACAAGGAGAAAAAATGAAGAAAATAGAACTCTTATTAAGTTTCAAGCGTAGGCTGGGAAACAAATACGATGTGTAAGTGTATCATGCGTTGTTTAGTATTGTGGCTTAGAGCATTCGGGAGCCATCTGCGAATGGAAACGCTCGTAATCTGTGCAGTAGTCGTAGATCATGTAGTTATCTCTAACCCATTTGAGTTTACCCTGTTGGTCCCAGTTTAGTTGCTCGTAGACGGGGGATGTCCACCAGTTAGCATAGTTCGGATAGGCACATTGGAATATGCTAACAGGTCCATTCCACTTGCATGCTCTAGCATTGAATTTACGCAAACCAGCTTTAAAAGGTGCACAACTCCAGTCGATTTTGACTAGACCGCCTCTTGTTGCCCAGTTATCAGCATTCCATAAACTTGAGTAGACTTGCATTCCTTGTTCATCAGGGAAGCCAATTCCTTCACTTTTGTAGTTTCTGTAGACTCTGATTGGTATACTATCAACATACCACCTGCATTATTTGCCATAATCAAATCATATTAGTAGCTCATAATAATATATAAACTATGCATATATTGAAATATATCGGGTTAACTTACACAACTGCGTTGGGATTCCAGTGAATGGTGTAGTTATGGAAATCGGCAGTTGGGTCAAACCATAGCTTGAACTGCTGCTCTCTATTTCCTTTGCCTTGGGTGAAGATGTTTGTGTGCATTGTGTAAGGTTCTCCTGTCGAGTTTCCTAAGAACTCAAAGTCAATTTCATTGTGATAGTCACCGGTTGAGGAAAGCTGCAATTATTCCAAATAAAACAGGTGTTATGCATTCATTTTCAATGTCCAGCTTGGGTCTTGTTTATTTTGGTATTAGCTCTTACATTATAATATATGCTGTGACGGTTCCTGCAGAGTTCCCGGGCACCAACTTGATTAGCAGTTCAATGCTTCCGAAAAGGTATGACTTGTGTGATTGAACACCAGATCCTATAATCATAGTTAATAGAATGAACTCATGTTTGACTTTTACGATCCAAATAGGTTTTTGACAAATCTTAAATGAGTGTTGGTATCTTACATACCTGCAGATTGATCAAGCACCAGATGAAGATCATCACCATTGCCAAAGATGTACGAATGCTTTTCACCCCAGTTGAAATATGTGTCAGTGTAAAAGTTCCCATGAACAAGGCATGATTGGAATGCAATTGCTGAGACAAACACAGCTGCGGCCAAAGCTCGGAAGCTTCTCATTTCAGCTGAGCAAACAGGCCGGTTATTCTTCTTAACTTCTTTGCTCTCTTCTGTATGTAGTTTGTGAATGGGATGCTCTTGTCTTTGCTTCTTGACACCTTATATAGCCCTTGCCTACCATATTCCCCTTACTTGCCATGTTGTCATGTTGAAAGCATGCATCCTCCATTATTTGTTTTGTTTATCAAAATGTTTTTATGAAAAGTCTTTATCACTTATCTGAAAATGAAACTTAAACGATCTTACGTGACCACAAATGTTTTAAGACGTCTACGTCCCTACTAAGTCCATTTAGATATCAGCGTGTTTGTCGAGAATAAATTTTTTATATTCACTGTTAGTCCTTAAGTTTGCGCAAATGAATGACCTTCATAGGACAATGGACTAATAAAGAATGGTTTATTGTCCAGCTGTGAGTTTCAACTTGAAGACATGCATAAATTGAAGAAAAAGAAAAAGAAAAAGAAAATATTGTCTTTGTTGGTGGTTACTGCTAGACGTGCTACCCTCAAACGTACTAATGTCTATTGATTCAAAGAATCCATAAAAGGGTTTTTCTAATATGTGCAACTATGGGCACACGATAAGTTGAGAACTCAGGTTTATGTGTCAAAGTTTTATTGGTCAGTAAGTGTGATTGTGGAGTCTGATTGGTCGTAGGTGATTGTGGAGCCTAATAATGATTAATAATAATAACTGCTGACGAATCAAGCTGTGACACATAAGTCTGGGTCCCCACCTTATCATATGCCCCTGTGAGACATTTTAGAAAAACCCTCCACAAAAATCATGGGTATTGTGAGTTTCAAAAAGTACCTATAAATCTAATTAAAAAATATTCTTTTTCTTTTTCAAATGAAAAAGGGAGTTGATTTTCACACTCTATTATTTGATTTGCACACTTAAATTATTGTGTCATGACATTTATACATTTAACATTTATGTCTTGAAGTGCACACTCCACTAATTAATGTAGGGGTATAAATGTTAAGAAATAAACATTTTGAGTGTGCAAATCAAAATGTGGAGTATACAAATCATTTGCCAATGAAAAATGATGTTCATTAAAGGATAAGTTATAAAGACCCCCTAAAAACTCATTTGTATCCCTTTTATATTTTCCGGTTTTAATTTTTTTTTTTATAATTTTGTTTATGTTATAAAACTGTGAAACGGTAAGTGCGGAATAAAGATTAAAAAGTTTAACAAGTCAAAAGTGTTAAACTGACAAAAAATACGAAATATAAACCGATAAAAAACTGTGTTGCACTGTAAACAGAGAGACAAAATGAATCAAAAGTATGGAACATCCGTAATTTTGGTGGGTCAGGGTACCAATAGTAACACCCATTTATTAATTAGAATTCATAGAAGCAAGGTTGTCAAGATCGGGATCCTATCCAGGATCGTTTTTGTCTTTGCAAGATCGAGATCAAAGATCGGATCGGGATCCTAAGATCCTACTATAATGTCATTTTCTTAATAATCTTTGTAAGATTATACATATTTGCAAATTATTATATATCATAAACATAAAACTTTATCAATATTTCATAGAAATGTTGTTACAAATTATGATTATAAAAGGTTTAAAAAGATCAACATGGTATTTTTTTTTAAATTGTACAAAACGCAATCCATAAATTTGTAATTTTTTAGTTTGTGGTTCGAGAAAAGTAAGATCAGATCGTATTAGATCTTAAGATCCTATGGTCAAGATCAGGATCCTATAAGATCTTAAGCTTGCAAAGATCCTATGTAAGATACGGATCGTTTTTGCTTTGCGTAATCGTAAAATCGCAAGATCCTAAGATCAGGATCAGGATCTTAACAACTATGCATAGAAGGGTGCTACTATTGGTACCCACCTGGCCCGCCACAAAGTACAAAAAAGGTACAAAGATTCTTTTTGTACACCTTTTTACAGTGCAACGCAGTTTTTTATCAGTTTATGTTCCGTAATTTTTAACAGTTTCATACTTTTGACCTGTTAAACTTTATATTTTTCGTTTCATATTTTCCGTGTCACGGTTTTATAACATATACAAAATTATAAAAAAAATAAATTAAAAAGGCCAAAAGATCAAGGGGATACAATGGTGTTTTAGGGAGGTAAATATAACATAAGCCTTCATAGAACTTACATGGTCAAGTACAAACATCCTTGGACAGACCCCAAACTCCCAAAGGCATTGTAATGACCAAATCAACAAATATTTTTTAAGAAAAGCAACCAAAATCAACAAATAAAGACATATGATGTTTTATTCTATTGCTCATACAAATCTGGACAAGACATCAATAACACAATACACCTCGATACGAAGACTCCATCTTCTAATGAAATTTTTTTTTTCCCCAAAACTACTTCACTAGTCTCACTCATAATTTGTTTAGACCACAAATGAAACTTAAACGATCTTACGTTACCACAAATATTTTAAGACGTCTACGTCCCTACTAAGTCCTCGGCGAGTGTTGGTTGAGAATATTTTTTTTTACAAGCACTGTTAGTCCTTAAGTTTGTACAAATGAATGACCTTCTATATGCCAATGGACTATTAAAGAATGGTTTATTGTCTTTGTTGGTGGTTACTGCAGACGTACTAATGATTAGAATACTAATTGTTTGGTTCAAAGATATCAAAATCAATGAAATCCCAAGTTCAAACAAAAATCAGTCAATAATATGTAACTCAATAACTCATTATTTAAACAACTCGTATAAGGTTGACACTCCCAAATTAAAGTTGGTAGAATAATTAAGTACCATAAAAACAACTTGCTTATAGTTCATGCATCATGTTGTGTAAGATAAAGTACGAACAACACCAATGCTTAACAAGGTTATGGGGAAGATGAAGGGTAGCAAAAAAATGAATGACAAGAAAAAGAGCAGCAAATGCATAGGTATGACGAAAACCCGACATAATTTGACAATGGCCTAGAGAGAAAATGGGGGCTAGGGTGTCAATGTGCCCATTCCAAGATCCTATTCCATCCTAGAATCAGCTCTAGTCTAATGTGCCAATTCTCTCCCTTTCTCCACTTTTTAAAGAGAATAAATACTCTGGAATGAGAATCGATTTTACATTCTCCATTTCTATTCTACGGTGTCAACAAACAAGACAAAGACTCTATATTCTCATTCTATGCTTTCAATTCCGTTGTACCAAACATACCAAGCAAGCTTAAGTAAAACTCTTTAAGAAGGAAAAACCCAAAAAATTAGGATTTAGTCCTATACAAAATTCAAAAAGTCAAAAGAGGACAATAAAAGTGGAACGAAGGTAGTATCATTTCTTTAATAATAATTCTGAAAATTAGTATTCTTTAACTAGTTTGCTAAATAATAAAAAATAAGAAGGAATTGGTAAGGATCCGATTATGTCAAAATTATTTCCTTTCTAAACCCCAAAACACAAATCTTAACCCTAGCCTCCCTTTCCATTTTTTTTTTAACAGCGGACTTTATTAAGAAACTAGCAAGGAGCTAAAATTACAGAGAAATCAAAGAAGGGTTTTTAAGCCAATCATCCCAACTGAACGATGCATTACATCTAGACTTACACCAATAAAAAGATATGGAAACAACATCATCAAAAATAATCGCCTTTGAAGGTTTCTTCTCCTCGAATAGAAGTTTGTTTCGATAAGACCACACAAGCCACCAAACCACAAAAAAGACACCTTGGATCATCATCTTAACTTTAGACTGGAGACGTAAAGAGGCCATCCAGTTGTCCAAATGTCTTACTTATGGATGCATAATCGGTATAAGTCTAAGATAAATTGGATTGATTGGTTAAAAAATCCCTCTTGTATTAGTATGTAATTTTCTAGATCCTTGCTAGTGTTCTTAATAAAATTTTCGCCGTTAAAAAAAAAATAAAGGTCATAATAATGAAAATTTGTTGTGACATTAAACATTTCAAATGATTACATCTTGAAATAA
>BQNB010091399.1:0-26886 GCA_026074375.1 Tanacetum coccineum
TGAATTCCGCCGCGGGTGGTAACATTTTGGATAAAATGCCCCGAGAATGTCTAAAAATCATCGAGAGCAAATCCAAAGTTCGTAATTCACGAAGCAGACCCGTTGTTGCTAAAGTGAGTACAAGCACTTCCACCTCCGGAATCTCTCCCGATGTCTCCTAACTCAAAGATATGGTCGAAGCATTGCTCCTTGATAAGAAAAATCAATCCCAAACTCCCGCTCACCAAACTCTCGCGTCCGTAAAAGCGGTCGAGGAAAGTTGTGTGACTTGCGGTGGAGCTCGTTCATATCAAAGTTGTTCCGCCACCGATGGCAATGTTTATCATGACAATATTCAAACTTACGTTTCTCAAGCCGCTGCGGCTAATTTCAATCAAGGAAATACCAGTACCCGACCTCCAATGGTTGCAAAACCAAATTCGACCGATTTTGATAGCTACGTAAAGGCTAATGATGCGGTTATGAGGAATATGAAAAATCAAAATCAAGTTTTGCAAAACCAAGGTCAAAACCTGCAGACTCAATTGAACAACTTGGCTACTTCGAATCAAAGGCTTGAAAGTATGCTAGGTAACTTTATCAAAATGAACACCGCCTCTACTTCAGGTTCGGGAACTCTCCCGGGTAACACCATTGCCAACCCGAAGGAAGATTTGAAAGGTATCACCACCCGGAGTGGTGTTGCATATCAAGGACCCGCGATTCCTTCTACTTCATCTTCTCTTCCGAAAGTGATGAATCATGATACCGAGGTTACAAAGGACACGATGCTTCCTACTAATAACGGAAGCACCGAAGACGTCCAACCTCCGGTAGTTCAAGTCCAATCTCAAAATCCAACTTCCAAGCCAGTTGTTGATCCCGTTAGTGCTCCGAGGCCTAACCAACAAACATCGATTCCGTTTCCTTCAAGAAGAAACGATGAAAGGCGCCGTGAAAAAGCTAACGATCAAATTGAGAAATTCTACGAAATCTTTAGAGATTTGAGTTTCAAAATTAGCTTTACGGATGCCTTGACCCTTATGCCGAAATTTGCCTCGACTCTAAAAACTTTAATCGGAAACAAAGAGAAGTTGAGTGAAATGGCTAGAACTCCATTGAACGAGAATTGCTCAGCAGTCATCCTAAACAAGTTACCTAAAAAACTTGGAGACCCTGGCCGATTTCTCATTCCATGTGAATTTTCTGGGATTAATACATGCAACGCCTTGGCCGATCTCGGCGCAAGCATTAATCTTATGCCATATTCCGTCTGGAAAGATCTCTCTCTTCCCGAACTAACCCCAACTTGCATGACGCTAGAGCTAGCAGATCGTTCAATCACTGAACCAATCGGTATTGCTAAAGACGTCCGTTTAATGGTGGGAAAGTTCCAGTTTCTGGCAGATTTTGTGGTCGTTGATTTTGAGCCAGACCCCCGAGTACCTTTAATCCTCGGGAGAAGTTTCTTAAAGACCAGTCGTGCATTAATAGATGTTTACGAAGGTGAAATAACCCTTCGTGTTGGCAAAGAGGCCATCACCTTCAATCTGGACCAAACTTCGAGATACACGGCCAATTACAATCATATGACGGCGAACCGAATCGACGTCATTGAATTGGCATGTGAAGAATACTCGCAAGAAGTCTTAGGTTTTTCTGATTCAGTTGCATACGGTAATCCCTCTCCGGATTACGATCCAATTGTTTCAAATTCTTCACCAACACTAACTCCTTTCGGGGATAGTGATTTTCTCCTTCTCGAAGAAGCAAATGCTTTTATAGCTATCAATGACGAGCCAATTTCACGGGAAATTGATGCTACTTACTATGATCCGGAGGGTGACATTCTTATTCTAGAAGCACTTTATACTCCCAATAGTGAACCTATTACATCCTCATTCCGAATCATAAAGATTATTTTCCCCGGAATCGGGAAAAGAACTCAAAGTTGTTGAAGCTAAAACCGTTAAATCATCAATTGATGAGCCTCCCGAGGTTGAACTCAAGGACTTGCCACCTCATTTAGGAATACGCCACTTTTTGGGAAGGCGACGACTAATTGCCCGTCCAATGGCGGAAAGATTAAAGGATGAGAAAGGCAGCTTCTTTATCAAGGTTTTAAGTCCCACAAGCGAGCCATCGCTTGGAAACTCTCCGATATCAAGGGTGTTGATCCAGAGTTTTGTACTCACAAAATCCTTATGGTTAAGAAAGAGGATGAATGAAGACGAGAGAGGACAACGAAACCATCAGTCAGAGTCAAAGACGGTTAAACCCAAAGATCCATGACGTCATCAAAAAAGAGGTTGAAAAACTTCTTAACGCGGATTAATTTATCCGATCTCTGGACAAGTCCATGGTTTCAATATAATTTACTCGAATATATCTATTAGTAAGCCCGGTACACTGTGTACCAAAGAAGGGTGGCATAACCGTCGTCAAGAATGATGATAATGATTTGATACCAACTCGATTGGTCACGGGGTGGAGAGTGTGCATTGACTATAGAAAGTTGAATGAAGCCACCCGAAAAGACCATTTCCCATTACCCTTCATGGATCAAATGCTCGAAAGACTCGCGGGAAACCAATACTATTGTTTCCTCGATGGCTTCTCGGGTTATTTTCAGATTCCTATTGACCCGAAGGATCAAGAGAAGACAACATTCACTTGCCCATACAGAACTTTTGCCTATCGCCGCATGCCTTTTGGGCTATGCAATGCACCCGGCACGTTTCAACGATGTATGATGGCAATCTTCCATGACATGATCGAAAAGACAATGGAAGTGTTCATGGATGACTTCTCGGTCTTCGGAGATTCTTTCTCTACATGCCTATCCCATTTGGAAAAGATGTTGAAACGGTGTGAAGACACCAATTTGTCCCTAAATTGGGAGAAAAGCCATTTTATGGTGAAGGAAGGCATTGTTCTTGGACACAAAATTTCTAAGTCGGGAATTGAGGTCGATCGTGCTAAAGTTGAAGTTATAGCCAAGCTCCCTCACCCGACTACTATGAAAGGTGTCCGTAGTTTTCTTGGGCATGCCGGTTTTTACCGACGTTTCATACAAGGACTATACGAAAATGCTACGTCCCAATGACCCACTTGCTTGAAAAGAGGACTCCCATTTGTCTTCTCAGAAGAGTGTATCGAAATTCCTTTAATACACTTAAAAGAAGAATTAAACCGAGGCGTCCAATTTGATTGTTCCAGACTGGGACTTTGCCCTTCGAACTCATGTGTGAATGCAAGCGGATTTGCAATTGGGGGAGCAAAGTCCTAGGGGCTACGAAAAGAATAAGAAGACAACAAGCATTTTCAACCAATCACTATGCCAGCAAGACAATGGAGAAGCTCAAGCACCACTACCACTACGACCAAAAAAGAATGAATTGCCGTAGTGTACGCTTTTGAGGAAATCCGGTCATATCTCGTTTTGTCCAAAAGCATAGTGTACACGACCATTTGCTATTAAAGTATTCTTTGCTAAAAGGATGCTAAGGCAAAAGATTAATGCCGGTGATCACCTTTTGCTCCAAGAATTCGATGTGAATTTTCGAGAAAAATTGGAGCAAAAATCTTTGTAGCCGATCATCTCTCCAGACTTGGAGATCCCTCACCAAAATGAGTTCGAGAACAAGGATAAATCACCGGAAACATTCCCATCGAAAACTTTGGGATCGGTTGCTCTGCATAATGATAGTAACCCCATGGTTGCCGGGGTCTTCGCAAATTACATGCAGGGAATTCATTGTCAAAGGAAATGTCGTCCCAACAAAAAACAAGTTTTTCAAAGATGTCAAGCATTACTTCTGGGACGACCCCTTTCTATTCAAGATCTGTGCAGACCAAGTAATTATGCGTTGTGTTTCAGGGCAAGAAGCTTTTGACATTCTCAAAGCTTGCCACAGTGGAACCTGAGGGGACACTACGGTGCCATTTACATCGCTAAAAAAGACCTTCGAATCAGATTTTATTTGGCCCCACGATCTACAAGGATGCCTCCGACTTTGTCACCCGATGTGACATTTGTCAACGTCAAGGCAAATTTCGCAAACAACGTGGATTAGGATGCCACAATACTCTATCAAGGTTGTTTGCGAAATCTTTGACATTTGGGGCATTGATTTTATGGGGCCATTCCCGTCTTCAAGAGGGAACAAATATATACTCGTGGCAGTCGATTACTTATCAAAATGGGTTGAAGCAAAAGCGCTCCCCACCAATGATGCCCGAGTTGTTTGCAAATTTCTTAAAACTCTCTTCTCCAGATTTGGTGCCCCTCGTGCAATCATAAGATGACGCGAAAACCCATTTTTACATGACCAATTTACAAAGGTTATGCTTAAGTACGGATGTCCAACTCTTCGTCTCTCACGCCGTTTCATCACTTACAAGTGGACAAGGTTGAGGTTCCAAGCGTGGATTGGATTGAAAGACTCTTGAAAGGAACCATAGGCGAAAATCGTGCCTCTTGGTCGGACAAACTGGATGACGCTCTCTGGGCCTTCCGTACAGCTTACAAAACACCCATAGGGTGCACTCCGTACATAGACTTGTATATGGAAAAGGCAATGTTCATCTACGATTGAGTATGGTGTTGGAGCACGAAAGCTTAACTTGGGCCATGTAAGCATACAAACTTCAATA
Source organism: Tanacetum coccineum (assembly GCA_026074375.1). Lineage (NCBI taxonomy): Eukaryota > Viridiplantae > Streptophyta > Magnoliopsida > Asterales > Asteraceae > Tanacetum > Tanacetum coccineum. The sequence continues at coordinate 4,636 of BQNB010091399.1, forward strand.
TCAAAACCGCGGGTGATCATAGAAAAGTTCAGCTCAACAACAATTATGAACTTGTGATCATGCCATACGAAAATCTTTTTATTTACAAAGGTGATATACAAAGACGAAATCCATGACTCCGCAAGATCAAAAATCGCGTTTTCAACGTCGGTGATCGAGTCCTCCTCTTTAACTCTAGATTGAAGATTTTCTCGGGCAAACTTAAGACCCGCTGGAGTGGACCATTCACTGTAACCCAAGTTTTTCCATATGGCACCATCGAGTTATCCCAAAACTCCGGGCCAAACTTCAAAGTGAATGGTCACCGTTTGAAACACTACTTTGGAGGGGACGTACCAACCGAGGTAGTCCCAGATCTCCAGACCTTCCCCAAGGACAATTGAATTCGGGGAATCGGGTCAAGCATAGCGACCTTAAACAAGCGCTTCGTGGGAGGCACCCCATGCTTATCAGTAGTAGTAATAAAAAAGTGTTTTTGTGTGAGAAGGTTTACATTTTCCATTACCCGTGTTTCGTGTTTGTGTTGTTAATTGTCCAGGATTGCCCGGATTATGAAGACTCTCGTGCTCCCAGCTTTGTATTTCATTCACAAGAGTTTCACATCCTCAGCTTTATTTTGGGAATCCAGTATCCTAATCTAATCGACTAACGTTTTATCTTTTGGCACACTTAATAAACGACCTTAGATTTACGTAGGAACCCCTTTCAAAACATCGAGGACGATGTTTAATTCTAGTATGGGGGGGGGGGAATCTTCGATTTGATTATGCCTGCAGTCGTTGTTATCACGTAATCCCGTTTTTACCACCAAAATTTTCGCAAAAATACCAAAAAAATGAAAAAAATTTAAAAATTTTCAAAAATAAAATAAGTGTTTTGTCACAGTTTCGACTTTCCTAATGGGTAGAATGAGAATAATTTTTGACTCGATCGGGCGTGTCGAGCCTTAGCTAGTTCCTTAATTGTAGGCTAAGCTTTCACGAATTCTATTGCTTCGAATTTTAATAAAGTGAAGAACAAGAATTGATAGAGTTAAATATAAGTTTATGTGCTGAGCAAGATTCTTCGTAAAAAAATTATCTGAGTAACTGTGGCTTTTTCTTCCATTAGCTTCTAATCCACCTAATCATACGTTTCTCATTTCATATAAACTAAGTTCAATCGTGTTTTAGAAAAAAGCTTCAAATTGTGTAACTTGATTTTTTTTTAAAGCGAGGTTTTTCTGTTTCTTAGTAATTTGAAAGCTAAAAATGCCAAAGAAGCATGAATGAAATAATAAATGCAAAAATGCATAATGAATATTAAAATTATACAATTGAGCATACATTTGAGTATATGGAGCAAGTAAAAAGATGCGTCGTGATTATCCCTCTCCGCTAACACGAGGTGTGGGGTTCAAACTAAGACCATCTTTACTTTCTAGGGATTTGGGTGATTTTCCTGGTGTTGTGATATCTCACCAGAAGCGGAGGTATAGGCGAGGGTTCAAACTAATGACACCTATCCTAAGCCATATTCGGGGAGAGGTGTTGATGTGTATTACCCACTTATGCTTGCAACGGGGTGGGTTTTTCAAATCTAAGAACACCGGTCCTGGTTGTGATATCTTTTAGGGAGCGAGGCCTGCTAGGTGTTCAAAATAAGCAACGCATTTCCTAGCGTTAAGATCCTTAGATTATGATGATGAAGATGTTGCAAAAAGTTCCATACCGTTAAAATTTCGTTCTTTAAAATCAAGTTACAAGGACCCAATAAGTTGTTGCTTTGAGTCATGATTCATCTTGAATTACGACTATGGAAATAAGTTGATCTATGGTTGAGTTGAAATGAGTTACACACATTTAATCATTATATCCTTGTTGGGGTTAAAAAGTTCACAAGTCCATAAGTTATGAGTGCTCAACATTTAGGGACTTATATTGACAAAAATGATCTTGTTTAATTGCTTGGTTTGGGATCTAGTGAAAAATCAGGGGACGAATGAATTTATCCTACAGGACATCCGTAGTTATTCTATGGACGCTTCTTTCTATGATTCCATTAGTGTTGATAAAATAAAGGAAGTCAAACAGGCAGTCACGAAAAAAAAGGAAAATCCAAAAATATTAGGGATAGTTAGTGTACATATAATTTTTTTTTGGTGAAAACGGGACTTGTCGAAGCTATTGATTCTTTTGTTCCCCTTGACGAACACTTTGCTACTTTTCGAGGTAATTAGTTGAGGGGGTTCGAACGATCTTAGTTGTCTGAGTATTTACTTTCATAACATTGCGTGAGGGACCCGACAATACCTTGTATGGGGGATTTTTGGTATAGAGCATTAATTACACATACCATTTTCATTAAATAATCGGACTTAAAAGCTTAAAAAAAACGTACAAAAATACATTGTTATTAATTTTATTAAATTTGGGGGTTTTGTGCATTTTTGAATTGTGCTGGAAGGACGATATTCAAAAGAAAGCCACAAAAACAAACAAGCGAGCACGGAATGCAAAAAAGACCAAAATCAAATCAAAGTCAAAAGTCAACCAAGTGAAGAAAATACAACTTAAGGGACTAAAATTGCCAAACCTCAAGTTGTATTTCAAGGGTTAAAAGACAAGGGTCGAAATTGCAAACCGGGCGAAGTTTTGCAAAGAAGTTATAAAGACTTGAGGGGCCAAAGCTGCCAACCTACCCAAAATAACCATTTTCCCGCCCAACAAAAACCCAGGTACAGCTAGGGATGTCGTCCCATACTTCTACCCTGCAAAACCAACTTCAACCCCCTGTGTATAATAACATTTCAACCACTCCATCCAACCCCCCCCCCCCCCCCCCCCCCCCCCCCCCCCCCCCCCCCCCCCCCGCCCCCTCCCCCGTCCCCCCCCCCCCCCCACCCACATCCCCCCCCCACACCCCCCCGAGCCATTTTTGCCATCCCCTCACCATTCCCTAAAGTATTATTCGCGATGCCGCCTATAATTGACTTCCACACGACAGCACAACCAACTTAGAAATTGAAGGTGAGAAGATTGTTTTTGAATCACCTCACACAACAGCACACTTGGTTTTGTTCTCTATACAAAAGAAACACAGAAGAAAGAGGTCGAAGGAGGAGAAGAAACTTGGCTATAAATAGAGTCTTTTGTAAACTTTATAGAGAGTTAGATTTTAATCTTAGAATATCTTAGCTTAATTTTCAATATCTTAGTTTAATTTTCAGTTTTTAAAAGTCATTTATAGCTTTTACTTTCAGCTTTGTAACACTTTCAAGTTTTAATACAAATTTGAGTTTTTAAGTCAATTTAACATATTACAAGTGTTAAATGTTTCTTAATTGTGTTGTTTTGTGTTCAAAAAGCTCTCAATACAGCTTGTTTATAAGCTGCTTTAATTAAGTAAATTTAAAAAGTTAAGTAGTTAAGAGAGAATCACTCTCAAATACACCACAACTTATTTTATGGATGATAAGCCAGTTCTGGATGGGCTTATGGACACTACTAGCTTGTTTTATGCAAGCTAGAGCTTGTAGATTCATTGTTTAACCTTGTTTTGAGCAAGGGAGTTGTAAGTTTCTCTTTTTCTTATTGTTCTTATTTACTGCAGAACTGCTTATAGTGCTTATTTGTTACTTATGTTCACTTATTTGTGCTTTATCAGTATGTTTAGTGCTTATCTTGCTTAATTGTTAGTTTAAAAATAGTTTGTATCACTTTCTTAGTTAGTACTGTTAGTTCATTTGATAAAACTGTTAGTTATGAGTTAATACTGTTGGATTGATTCAGCTTATTTAAGTGCTTATTCTTAATTAAAGTCTGCTTATAAGTGTCTTATTTTGTTATTTGATAATCTGTTTTTAATCAGGATGAAAAGAAAAATGATTTTTGAAAACTTTAAGGGGTGTTTAGAACAAGCAGTACTAACTCCAAGTTAGTACTGCTGGTTCATTTTCTTGGATTCCAAAGGTAGCAGTACTAACTTAAAGCCAGCAGTACTAACTCTAAGTTAGTACTGGTAGTTAAAACTGTTAGTACTGTTAGTTTGTTTTAGCTTATCAGCTTATTGTTTCTACTTATTTAAGATTTGCTTAGCTTTTTAAAGTAGATTAAACCATTTTCGTTTACTGTCTTTGGTAGAACTCATTTGCCTTTTCAAAATAATTTCAAGAGTTCATCAGTTTAGGTTTTCTAGCTTATTTATCATTTAGTTTGTGCCTTGGTGCTTATTATTGTGCCTGAGTGCTTTATTTTAGGGATAGTCAAAATATCTGTTTTAGCTTTATTTGCCTTATTTCTGGTTTCTTAATGTTTTTTTAGAACTAGCAGTACTACTTAAAGCTAGCAGTTTTAACTCTAAGTTAGTACTGTTAGTAATAGTTAGTATGTTGTTAGTATGTGTGTTTCTCTTGTTTTAATTAGTTTAATTGCTTGTTGGTATCCTTCTTTCCAAATCACATAAAATTTTGCTTATTTAGAGTTAGTCTAGCTTAATTTTGTCTTGTCTTAAGTTTATTTGAGCTTATTTGTGTCTTAGTGTAAAAGTTTTAAGTGTTTCTACCATTTCTAGCTTTTATTCTTGTCCTAGCTTATTTTCCTTGCTTATCTTTGCGTGCATTTGCTTATTAAAGTTTGGTGCCCAATCATATCCTAATCCTTGTCATATTCAAACATCAATCATCAATCGTCTTTCGATTTTCCATTTCTAGCCTCGCTGGGAAAACGACCCGGGAACGCATCTTTCCGGTTTACTACTTTGATTTCATTGATTTTGTGGATTTTGATCCTTGATATATATATATATATATCTCTTTGTATTTATTTATATATTATAAGGGGTGAGTTTTCGCTTAACCATGGAACGTTGCAAACAAACAATCGTCAAAAGAACATATTTTGGTAACATCGATCCTTTCATTCAAAACACAATAGAAGGAAATTTTGGCCCCCAAATTAGCAGACTCAATGCGGACTTAGAAAAATTTCACTTGTGTTTGAACGAGGAAATGGTTGCTGATTTGAGATACTTTAATTCTCTTGAACATGAAGTAGACACTCTCAAATCTCAACTGGAAACTCAAAAAACACAGTTTTTGAATGAAATCAACCGACTTTCAAGGGAATATTACTATGCCGATCCACTTTGATGCATACTTGGTGTGTACATTTGATCTGGATGAAGTTACTAATTTGCAATGTGATTACTTAGAAACTGTGGAAAAATGTGAACATCTTGAAAAAGAGCTTTCAAAAAGTAGAACAATGTCAAAGAGTTTTGAAGCACTTCAGAAACATGCGATTAATCTTGAACTTGATTTACAACAGTGTAAAGAAAAGATAAAAAATGACAAATCTTTCAAAGAAAATCAGTCAAACGTATTTCTGAAAGAACGTGAACAGTATTTTGAAATTCAAGACTTGAAAGCTCAATTACAAGACAAAGGAATTGCAATAAGTGAGTTGAATAGAAAAATAGAAAAGTGAAAGGAAAATCTGTGAAAACTAAGTTTGAAAAATCATCAGTTATTCGACAACCGAATGCTTTTAAAAGTCAAAGACAATCAATTTTAGGTAACCAGTATTTTTTCAGATTCTCTTGCAAACAAAGATTTCTCAAAGTCAAAGCCAGTTACGACACAAAATGTGTCTAATGATTTTTCAAAAATAGTCACTGCATAGATTTTGCCTCAGAATATGTTGCCAATTGTTAAGAACACAAATGTGATTGCACCAGGAATGTATAAAGTGCACACAAAGCCTAATCAAACTAGAACACCTCAGTTGCATCAAGACATTAGGAAACCTAACAAACGCGTGTCTTTCTCTACAGGAGTAATTCCCACTACTAGTGTTAGGCAGACACGGCTTTAGAGCAATCAACTGGGAAGATTAGAGTCATGCCTAACATAGTCAAGGGAAGAAGCAAATGTAGGAAGACCACCGTAGGCATTTTAAGTTTTCTAATAATAAAAGTCTGTAACTGCGTGTAATGACAGTCTTTGAATGATAGACCTCGACTGTTAACTTGTCATGTGTTTAACTTTGATGGAAAATGTATGTTGCATGACAATCATTAATTTGTCGTTGTTCTACATTATATCAATGACGTGTGAATTCTAGCAGACAACAATGGCTGTGTGCCTATTAGTACTAGGAATCCCAGCAGTATGTGAACCATATCTCGTTGCAACATCAAGTAAGAAAAACCATTGCAAAGACTCCACTGTCATTGAAATCTAGAAAATAACTAGGACGGAAGCTATATGAAGCAAGTTAGTAAGGACATGCAGGTTGGTGGGTATCCTTAGTTATACTCCACTCGGTAATTAATTGGGAAACCTAAGTCTCAAAAAGGAAATGTTAAAACCCACATACATTAGTATGTCTTTAGGAAATGCATCTAGAACTGCTAATATTTTGGGAACATTTAATAATAAAAGACTCCTAGGTGTTCCACTGTCATGTCCAATTTCCATTGTCTTCTAATTATTTTGCAGTCGTAGAGTTCATTCTATTCATCGTCGACTGCTGGGTGCTCAAAGCAACATGACGGAAAATCTCAAAACTTCTAAACTAATTTTGTGGATAAATTTCTTGGGACGGATGAAGTTTTGAAATGATCAGATTGCACCAATACTTGGCTTGGAGATTGGTTCATAGGAATATTACCATTCAAAGGGGTTTATTACGTCGAAGGGCCTTAATCAGCTATTTATTCTCGGTTGGTCAATTCTGTGATGCGGGATTTGGAAGTTGCTTTTCGGAATTCTCATGAGTTATATCCGTGCCTTAAGGGAGGGGAAATGATCTTTCTAAGGTTCTCATGGCACAGTCTTGTATTCATACTCTGCAAGACTTAACAACTCCCAATTCCAATTTGGCTTAATGGCTAAAGCAAAACATGTCTCAAGGCATGGTTATGGCATCGTCGTCTATCTCATTTAAACTTCGGAACATTAAACTTGCTTTCGAAAGATATTATTGTGAATGGCCTTCCAAAGCTTTTGAAATTCCATCAAAGTATCTGTGTTCTTTGGTTGAGTTAGGGGAAAAGCCAAAAAGAAAATGTCTTTTCACACTAAGGACTACCCCGGAGCTCAAAAAGCACTCCGGTTTACAACTTCTACACATGGACTTATGTGGTCCTATGCAGGTAGAAAGCATTAATGGAAGGAAATATGTTCTCGTATAACTGTTGATGAACTACTCCCCGTTCTTACCTGACTCACTCTTGAGTCCAAAGATGAAACACCTGGAGTTCTCATTGATTTCCTCACACTTGTCCAAAGAGGACTTCATGCTCATGTTACAACAGTTCGAACTGAAAAAGGCACGGAAATTTCTTAATAAAACTCTTCATGCATACTTTGCAAAAGAGGGAATAAGACACGAAACGTCAACTGCTCGAACACCTGAACAAAACGGCGTTGTCGAAAGACGGAACCGTACTCTTGTTGAGGCTGCTCGAACAATGCTAAGCGCCGCTAAAGTTCCTTTGTTCTTCTGGGCTGAAGCAATTGCAACAACATGTTTTACTCAAAACCGTTCACTTGTAATTCCTCGACATGAGAAAACACCTTACCATATCATCAATGCCCGGAAACCGTCAGTTAAGTTCTTTCACATCTTTGGTTCTCTTTGCTACATCGTCAGAGATGGTGAAAATCTTGATAAAATGAAGGAAAAAGGTGATGCATGTATTTTTGTTGGGTATTCTACACAGTCAAAGGCTTACAGGGTATTTAACAAGAGAAAAATGATAATAGTTAAAACCATTCATGTTAACTTTGACGAATTGCCTCACATGGCGTCATATCACGTCAGTTCTGACGCCGGTCCACAATGTTCGACAACGGTACTTGAACAAGACAGTTTAAGTCCCGGTCCACAAAGTCAAGAAAATGTTCCTCAAGTAGCTGAGACAGTAACAACGTCAAATGAGCTGGAATTGCTATATAGTCCAATGTTCAGTGAATTACTCAATGGAACTTCTCCTGTTGTGTCAAAGTCTTCCGCTGTACATGCTGCTGATAATACCGATAAACGTTAACAACATAACATAACTCACCCTTCTACAACAGCCGATGTTACAGATCCACCTCCATTGAACATTCAATCAACACATCAAACTCCAACTCAAGTACCAACTATCATTGCACCTGAGAACATTATTCAAGCAGAAACCAATACTGAAAATGCACAATTTAACGATGATGAATTTATCAACATCTTTAGTATACCGGTATAAGAACAAGGGGAGACATCGTCTCATCATGTTGATTCGTCAAACATGCATACTTTCTATCAACACCACCCTTCTGCACAACATTAGACAAAAGATCATCCATTAGAACAAGTAATTAGAAATCCTTCTCAATCAATTAGAACAAGACGTTAGCTAGAAATAGATGGCGAGATGTGTATGTTCGCACTCACCGTGAGTCGAACCAAACCAAAGAACATCAAAGAAGCCATGGCTGATTCTGCATGGATTGAATCAATGCAGGAAGAACTTCATCAGTTTGATCGATTAGATGTATGGGAATTAGTCGACAGACCACTTTGCAAAAATGTCATTAACTTAAAGTGGCTCTGGAAAAACAAACGTGATGAGGAAAATACTGTTATTCGCAACAAATCTCGTCTTGTAGCTAAGGGATATGCTCAAAAGGAAGGAATTGATTTCGAAGAGTCATTTGCACCAGTTGCTCGGTTGGAGGCCGTCCGGTTGTTCATTGCGTACGCTGCACACAAATCATTTACCGTATACCAGATGGACGTCAAAACAGCATTTCTTTACGGACCTCTAAAGGAAGAAGTGTACGTAAACCAACCAGATGGATTTGTTGACCCATATCATCCTGACCAAGTTTACCGTCTCAAGAAAGCATTATATGGTCTCAAACAAGCACCAAGAGCGTGGTATGATAAAATCTCTAATTTCCTAGTATCCAAAGGATTCTCAAAAGGTTCTATTGATCCGACTTTGTTCATAACTAAACATGGGGAAGACATATTGCTTGTGCAAATTTACGTTGATGACATTATTTTTGGTTCTACGAACCCAAAACTTTCAAAACAATTTGAAAAACTAATGCACAACAAGTTTGATATGTCTATGATGGGGGAGCTGAAATTCTTTTTAGGAATTCAGATCCACCAATCCCCTCGTGGTATCTTTATAAACCAAGCTAAGTATGTGCGACATTCTACTCGACAACGTTTTGATTATGTGCGACAACAAAGGCGTGATTGACATAATCAAAAACCTTGTGCAACACTCGCGGACAAAACATATTGAAATACGTCATCATTTCCTTCGGGACAATGTCAAAAAAGGAAACATCTCCATCGAAAAAGTCTCGCCAGAAGATAATATCGCCCACATTCTTACTAAACCCCTCAAGCGCGAATCGTTCAATTATCTTCGTCTAGGTCTAGGAATGATGGAACACATTTCGTAAATCGTTCTCTTCTTTTCTTCTACTCTCGATTCTAGTCTATTCTATATTGCTTGTGTCGTGACAACTTAAGTACTTCATCTAAAGTGTTTTAAGTATTTTTAATTAGCGAAATGCAAATTAAAATGTCACATCTTTCAAAGATTTTGTCAAAAATCAAGCCAAAAACACCCCTCCTTTTGGCGATCTGGCGGCCCCCTGATTTATTAAGATGGCCCCCAAATATTTAAGGGATCGTCGGTAGCAGGGACATAAATGTCTGGTATTTTTTTTCACAAAACAAACACTCCTTTCTTCTTCCTCTCCGACTGACGAACCAAAACCAAAAACCTTAAAATCTTCCATTAAAACTTAAATTGAAAGTGAAATCAACATCAATCATCATCCATAACATCATACACAACAACAATTGTAAGTAATTTCATTAATTTCTTCTCAATCTGTTTCTAGGATTCTATTTTGCACAAAATCAAAATTGGGGATTTTAAATTTTTCATGTGTTTTCATACAATTAAGACCAGGATAATGCAATGTATAACTATTATGCTTCCCGTAGACTTAGGATTTGCACAATTGAGTGTGCTTGGAAATATTTTGACATGAATAAAACCCTAAATTTATTTTTGAAAAATTTCTCACGTTAGGAAATTCATAAAACTATTTTAATGCATTGTTAATACATGTCAAAACCATTTTTTCACTCAAGCATAATGAACTTATGGCCATTGTTCGAAGTATATAACTAATATATATTTTTCGACGCGTTTGGTTGAGCAAATTTATATTAAAGAGTGCTTGGGTTAACTCATAGGTGTTTTTGTTTAGAGTCAAGTTAATCGCCACTCCACATTTATTGCATATAGACACACACTAGGCAACAACTTTTGACACTTCAGATTCGAAATGATATTTATATATATATTAAAATTTTCATTTTGTTGTCATTAGGTGAAATTATGTCTCAATCCAAACTTGAACTAACCAAAATCTACATTCCTCAAATCTCAAACGAAAAATACATCCATAGTCATCCAAAACCCATTATTCGAAATCTAGAATCTAGGACAATTTACGAAGGTCGAGTAGGTTCTCCGGAATTCATTCAACACGATTTCATTCAAGTAATGTTTCAAATAATCCAACTTTAATGTCTTTACGATGTTGACGAATAAATATATCCTAGATTCTTGTTGGAATTATACTCTTCAGTCGAACTCATAAGAAACAATGACCAAACTCTTTCTCTAAAATTTTGGGCATTAAATAAATCATTCAAAATCTCTCTTGTGTATCTTGGCTACATTTTTCAAACCCCGTTAAGAGGAGATTGCGTCTACTCGGATGAATGCTCTCTTAAATCTCTAGGTACTAATCAAGAAGTTAATGGCCCTTACCAAACCAACATTCCAACACCAAAAGAAATCATTTACAACATCGCAATCAATGGAAAAACCATAAATCCTAACAAAATTCACAAACATGAACTTCATAATGACTTGAGGTCTTGGGATGATATCATCCATCAATATGCCTTTGGTGTTGGAGAAAACTCCAATTATCTTTTGGCATCATCATGTCACATGATATATTGTATCATGACAAACAAACCCTACAACTTTACCTTTTTCCTTGCCAAACGAATCACAAATATTAAAAATCAACCCAACTCACCAATGCCTTATGGCATGTTACTTACTCGTCTCTATAACTACATTATATTAATGAAACCACGACTTCTAAAATCAAAATACTTATCCTATCCTCATACCATGTCACCTCTGGAGCACTTTGATCGGTTCTACGTCAACGCTTTAACATCAACAAATGAAGATGAGGATGATGCTTAAGTAATCACAAGTGTGATTTAGGATGAAATCGATTGGACATGCTAGTATTCACTTCTTTTTCTACCATGATGAATATTTGCTATATGAATATGTTAGTACATTGATGCTATGCTACCTTGATTTGCCTTAGATAATTATTACAAAACTATCATCTCTAAGCTATGAATGCATTCTTATTCTCTTTTTTTACTTGCATAATGCATGCTTGATGCTTCTTCTTGATCATTATGCCTTTGTTTGATCACATACTTGAATTAGACTAGCTTGTCCATTTTATTTGGTATTTAGCTAGACTAGTTGATTCTTGAGACATAGGCATTACTGCAAACAGCCACCTCTAGCCTTCTCTTATTCTGAACAGAATTGAAAACCAAGAAATACTGGGAAAATTTCGTAACTCCTAGAAAAAGGCTCCCAAATACATAGGACGGCCCCCCAATGTATCTGTGACCGTCCAAATATTTATGGGACCATCTTCAGCAGGGTCACGAAATGTTTACTATATCCTCTTTTTATGAACCATTGACCATCCTTTCTATCTCTAGCTGGTCTTTCTTTGTTTGGACTCACACACTTTGGAACCTTAATACACCCAACACCATGCTTTTCTAAAAATATATCATCTCCTCCACTACATAATTCCTTTATCTTCTTTATTCTTCATCACATTATCCTCTTCTCTCTTATTCAATTCTCATTCCTTATGTCATTTTCTCAAAACCCTTCTTCTAACTTCTAAACAAAACATCAAATCTCTATAAGAGAAGTTTAAAGAAGAAACACCCTTTGACCACCTTCACCTCCTCTATCATAAAATGCTTCACCACCACACTCTCCAAGAGTTGCTAACCCTTTACCTCTATCTTCACCATCACAAAATCTACTTAGGAACCAAATATTAAATGAAATCAATCAACTCCATCATCTATTAAACCTTATTGATACTAACCTCTAACATGCAACAAATGCTTTCACACAAACTCCTCCATCTCCACCTTTTCCACCATCACTTATGATTTACCCCGCTACTCTTGATCAAGTCAACTTTTACTTGGTTTTTTTATCATTGTTGCATGTACACCCAAAATCTATTTCATTCATTGAGAGACGAGCTTAATTGGATTCAATTCCTTCTCACTCGTCCTCCTATTCGAGTCCATGTTCCCCAAACCAATGCATCACCAACTTCTCCACTTTCACCTTGTCAAAATTAGACATTCTTATATGTTTAATTTTCTTTGAATAAATGACCACTCATATTTTGTTTAAGGCATCTCCTAGATATCAAAAATCAACTATTTATTTGTAGTTTAGGATGTTTACTTAGGTTATGCTTCTATGTTTACTCTCTAGTCTTGTAAAATTCATACCTCTCAAGTATGAATTTATTTTAATTTTATGAATGAATAGCTTTATCTTATTAGTATGATGGGTAATTTGAGTGCATATTTGCTTTGGCTACTTCAATTTTTTTAGCCACATTTATATATTTGTTGTGATATTGCTCCAAGTTAAAAATATATCATGCACTCGTCTTTATAACTCGTTTCTATAGCAAGTCACCATAGCTTGATCCCTTGGTGCCCCAAACGAGGGGTTATACATCAAGGGGGGGCGTTAGCATCGTCGATTCTTTTCTCATCTCTACTCGATGACTAATCTTTTTGATTCGACAAAAAGGAGGACAAATGGACAAAAACTCATTAATAACTTGTATACTTTATTTTTATATAAAATGAGTTTATATTTTGCCATCATCAAAAAGGAAGAGATTGTTAATATAAATAATGTCTAAAAACGTTATTTATATTTTTTGACCTCTCTACGTTTAGAAAATGATAAAATGTAAAAACATTCTACGATAAAAATAAACGTATACACGTTATTAGTCGTAAATTTCCATTTCGACGTATATCACTTAAGGTATGTATAAACAAATTATTAAACTTGATTAGTGATCAAAGATATATCTTTTTGTCTTACACTTTACATTTTTACAAATGTAATAAAACCTTTTTAAAAACAATAAAAACATACAAAATATTTTTATTAATTAAAAAAATGTTTTATTTATTTATATAAATTTAAAATCTGTTTTCCCCCCAAAACTGATAACATTGGACCAGATAAATATTTCCCCACTAAAAGACAAAAAGATGAGCGTCTACCTAGGGACAACCCCCTTATAGGTAGAACGGACCCCAGATATATCTAGGACCGTAGGATCGTCCACAGGAGACGTTTTCCTATCTCTTGCCTATAAATACTGCACTATTTCTTGGCAGTTTTTCAACCTTTTACACATAGTTTTCTGTCATATTTCTCTCTCTACATCTCTCTAAATCTTTCTAAACCTTTAATCACTAACTTGCTTAATCTTGTTTAAGTGATCCATTCTTTCTTCATCCCTCAAGTGCAAGAGAAGAACACTCTTATTTGCCATGAAATGAAGTGTTGTAGATTAGTGATTTCTCTCCAATCTTCTTGTAGATTTGATTTCTTATATTATTCTTGTGTAGTTGTGTAGATCCGGATAGTGTATAAATCCGAAAGTGTTGATTGTGTGTCAGTTAGTATTTTAGGCCTTAAAATACATTAGTGAAGTGGTAGATTGGTTCTAGCTAAGATTAGGACTCGACATTTAGCTTTGTGTTAGAAATTGGTATAAGCCACATGTAACTTTCTTCGCCTAAAGGGAGCTTGTTGACATAGTGAAATCTCGAGTCGGATACTCAGAAGTGAAGTAGGGCGAAGAAGAGCTTCATAGCCGAACCACTATAATTTTTGGTGTTGTGGTTTGATTGTTTTATCTCTTATCTCTTGTCTTTCATTATATATCTCGTAGTTACTATTTATATTGTATTTGTTTTGTTTGTAGTTAGATATATTGCTTGTCCATATTGTTGGTTGATCTCACATTAACGCGAATCTAGGATTTTTATAAGCAAACTTTTAAAATGTTAATTAACGATGTAGAACCGTAGAGGGGGGTGAATACGGTTTCTTGACTTCTTCAAAGTTTATAAAACTTCAAGTCTCGAAAGAGCCGAGTGGTGTACAAATCTACTTTGCAATGAGAACAATAAGTAGATAGAGAGAAGAAGAGAGAAGAAGAGATACCATAATATATATTGGTTCGGGAAGGGGGTTTAGTCATTCCGTATGTCTAGTTGTGAATCCACGACTCCGATACTACACTAGTATAGTCCTTATGGTGGACTGTAAACTATATTATAATTTAACTTCACCAACTTTCAACAAAGCTCGATGAACACAAAGAAGAGTTACTACCTACGGTATTCCACCCTTGGAATCTACCCCTAAGAACCTGTCATTCGACTTAACCTATAACTCTAAAAGCCTTACTCTTGGAAGCTTATCAAACCCCAACTAGATCCTCAATGATCTAGGCTTGATCCCACAGATACAAGACTTCCTTTATAACTCAATTGAGTGAAATATAGATAGTCGAATCAAGTCCCAACCTAACCTAGAGACTTGATTTTAAATAAAGGGTATAAGAAAGAAGACCCTCGACAAAACACAACAGTATGGATTAGGAACTTGTGTGTCTCTCTTGCAGAGATGTGTGTTCTTCAATAGATGATAAAAGAGAAGATTTAAGAACATAAAGGTGTTAGACTTTGAGGATTATAGGAGAGAAAAGAGAGGAAAGAATGTTTGCAAGAGGTGAGGAATACAAAGGCCAAGGGTGAGTATTAATAGGCCAAGAGTCCCAAACTTAGGAAAATAATTTGCGAGTGGCGCGCTGCTCATGCATCAGCACATGGCCGGCGCACCAGATTCCCGAATTATTTTCTCTAGGACTTTGGCGTTTTAAATACCCGCACTTGTTAAACCCCTAATTGTACTTCACGTTGTGACCTTTTAATCATTCTTACACTCAAGGTCAACCAACTCAAATATCTATTTGATAAAAGCGTTTTGCTTACCCGATATTGTAAAGAGGGAAAAGAATTATCGGAACGGGGTATTTTGGGTATTCCTCAAAGTGTAACTAGCTTAGTTGGGATCCAACTAAAGATTTGAAATAGCTAGTTAGAGTACAAGAGAATAGTCTTAGAATATTCTTTGCTTGGAGAGAAAGGAGGGAAGAATTTGAAATTCGAATTTCAAATTAAATTAGCCACATGTTGGATAAGAGAAAATGAGATAGGGATGAGTTATCATGAGTTGGCATGATGTGATAGAAGGGAGCCTATTGATCTTGCTTTAAAATAGATGGTGAGGATGTGAAGAAGAGAGGTACGATGAATTGGTGAAGTGGCACGATCAATGGTAGAAAGAGAGGTGTGTTTGTTGTGTGAGTGACAAGTGTATGTTTGTGAGAAGTATGTTTGTTTGAGATGAGAGTTCAATCTAATGGTTGAGAAGAGAATGAGGTATATTGGATTGATGAGGTGGCTTGATCAAGCGTAGAAGAGAAAGTATGTTTGTTGTGTTTGTTTGAAATCAATCTAAGGGTGGAGAAAAGAGTGTGGGAACTTGGATTAATGAAGTGGCTTGATCAAGGGTGAGGATGATGGAGTGTGTGTGTAAAATTCAAATGTTGTGGAGAAGAAGATGAATAATGAATAAGTAGTAGAGAATGTTTTAAAAAGATATGGAGGATCCTTGGTTGGGAAAAAAAGGAACATAAAGTATAACAAGTACAAGGATAGTACATTGAGTAAGGGAATGTGAGTTGGCATATTGAGGATGCGATTTGGGGATTATTTGGTGAAGGCTTATGTGAGTGAAGGTTTGAAGATGAAGATGAAGATGAAGAATATGAAGATAAGAATGAAATCAAAGGATTGATTTAGGTTTATAATCACATTGTCAATAAAAGAGAAAAGAGTGGGCATTTATGATTATGAGATTGTTTAGGAAGAAGGTGTTTGGAGTGTGTGTGGAATAGATGAAATATTTTGTTGAGTAAGAAGGGTGAACAAATGATTAGGATGAATGGGTTATAGGATTGTGTAGAAGAAGTGTGGACTTGTACATGTGAGGAATACATGTGACTTTGTAAAACATTTATAGGTAAGGAGATGAGAAAAATCAAAGCATGATTAACCTCCAAATACCACAAACTCAATTAGTCACTTAGACTTTAATCTATGATAATCAACAATGGATTTGATCACTAATCATCTTGATGTAAAAAAGCTAAGTGCTTTGCATCTTTAGTAAATCATATCCTATAACGGGAAAGGGTGCGTTTACGCAAAGTGACCTTTGACTTAGTTTGACCAATAAGGGAGTAAAACCCGTTATGTGATTAGGAACAACGTAAATCCAGATTAAAGTAAAATGAATACTTTTGCTTGTTGGTATGTTGAAAATATGATCATACTAGATTTAGAAAGAAGTTGCAACCTTGGCTAGAGGCGTTTAATAAAAGATTTGAGTTGGCATTTTGTAAAAAAACAGGAGGATTCGTTTATGCTCCTCTCTAAGTCTAAACCTCATTTGGAGTATTCCCAAATGCTCAAATATCATGTACATACTCTTTTTAAAGTTTCCACATGTGTCGGGTAAGAGAAAAGCCGACAAAAGTAAATCCGTAAAAACAGAGTTCGGCGCACTGCTCACGCGCTGACATGTGACCAGCGCGCTGGACAGAGAAATCTGGTTTTACGGATTTAGGCTATCGTTTGTTATTTTACGTTTTGCGAATGTTTATTTGTCGTCATTAAATCATAAAGTAGATCCTAGTCAATGTTGCACAAATAATCTCTCCTTTTTTGATGATGATAAATAAAATTTCATAAAGCAAATAAAATTACAAACGTAGTGAAGATGAAGACCGCCGTTGATGAAGTTCGTGTCTTGATCTTGACCATGTAATTTGGTGAAGCTTGAACATATTGTCTTCACCTTATGAGTCTTACATAGCTTGTCTACTCTTATGTACACTATTGTTTTTTGCTTCCGTAATTCCGTAATTGCTTGCTTTTCTTGATCATAAGCTTCTTAGCTTTGCTTTCCTTCTCCCCTTTTTTCAAATCAAAAAGGCGGGATCCTGGTCCTCTAATGGAAGGTTGGTATCATTGTAGAAGAGAGAATGGATACCATTGTACGTGCTCCCCCTAGATCATTGCTCCTCCTTGTTCCAAGGCGGGGATCCATGGGTCATGAGCATCACCTTCGAGGTGTTCTTGGCTACATCTAGCAACAAGCAAACACAAAACAACACAAGCAACAAACATATACACATGTTCAAGTCAAACATGGGTTAGCTTACTATTTAGAATCTTGGAAACATGGTGAGTACAAATATGGATTATTATGGATTATTGTAACTTTGTACATTGTTTCATACATTCATATACATATTTTAACATTTATATGTATAGTTATTCATGACTCCAGTTACTTTTTGTTGAGCATGCATGAAAAAATATATCATAAACTCATCCCATTAAGTTGTAGCTAAGCAATTTTGATCAAGAAGCATTCAAGCATTTTATTTAACATAAAGCATGCATATATTACACATCATCTAGCTATAATTAGTACAAGGCAATCTAGAAAGCGTATACTACTTTTATTCTTGCAAACCTTGACTTCTTCCAAAGAGATAATTGCTAGGTTGATTATCTTTTTCAATTCATTCTTCATTTTGATCTTGAAGAAAGACTTTAGCAATGTCCTCAATGACCGCGGTTAATACCTTTAGGTCATTATTAATAGATGCATGCATCTCTCACATTTTCGTGTAAAGAGCATGCATATTCTCTTTCGTTATGTGTTGTACTTGACAACACATGCACTCATCAAGATGAGTGTTGCGAAGAGGAGCTTCAAGCTTGCGAGATATCTTGTCCCATATAGGTTCTTCAACAATGCATAACTTAAGAAATGTCTGATGACATCAAATAACGTCTCATTATTAGCATTATATATCCCAACCATATTGCTCGTTTTATATTATTTTATATAAGATTTGGTACTTAATCCCTACCTATATAGTTCTTTATCCTAATCTTTGGTTTTACTCAAATGAGGAAGTGAGCAATCACATGTGTCTCATTCATGGATTTGAATATGTATGTGTAGTTTTGTTGCCCTTGTTGGTATAATACTATTGGTGAAGATTACTTGGTCATATTCTTTAGCTTATTCGAGTTAGGGAGTGAGCAATCACAAGTGTCGCGGTGATGGATTTGGGTGTGCATTTGTGGTTTTGACGCCCTTTCTGGAATATTGGTATCGACAGAGATTAAAAAGAATGATCAAACCCATAAACCTTGTTACATTTACCCAATTTATCTTTTTAGATGAGTTACTCCATAGCTTTAGTGGTGGAGATGTGTATCATTGCCAAGCTTATGATAGAATACTCGTCACGACCGAGCAATTAAGCGAACTACTAAATGTTACCACATAGATTAGTTGAGTGATTTGATTGATTTTGGTTCCTATTTAGTGAGGTGTTTGGTTGTGTGCTAGTAATTAAGTAAAAAATGCTTAAAGGAAAAATAAATCCTAGTCAACTAGGATACATTTTATAAGATATTTCTAAAGTCTAGTTAAGGACAAGTAGGATTCAAGTGAGGGATATTTGATGACATCATATAACATCACATTATTAGCATCATTTATCCCAGCTATATTGCTCGTTTTACATTATTGTATATAAGATTTGGTACTTAATTGTTTATATTTGTTAATCTCAGTTATTATCGAGCAATTGGCGAAAGATGAAGAAAAGAACGTGTTTTGGAGCATAAACGAGGAATTCAAGAAAGTATACTGATTTGGACAACCAATACGCCATATCATTCTAGACAAATATGCCATATCCCAAGACTTAGACGAATTCAAGATCATTGCCTGACTTTGAAGAATACGTCGTATCCATAACAGCAGATACGCCGTATATGATACTTTGGTCTACATTCAAAACAAACACAATTTTCATCCAATACGCCGTATCCAGAAGACCCTATACGTCGTATAGGGAAGCAAATGATGAATATTCTAGAATATTATAATCGTGGACCCCACGCTAAGTTACCCAATACGCTGTATCGAACCCTTCCAATACGGCGTGTCTACCTTTTTCTAGTGCTTATAAATAGAAAACCCTAAACTTGGTTTTCAGTATGCATAGAAGCCTTTAACCACAAAGTTCTATCTACAGAGGATTTTAAGAAGCCAAGAAGGTCATCAAGTTCCTCAAGTCAATAGGAAAGCTCTTGTAATCTTAATATAACGTTATACATGTTTGGTTATCGTATCGTCTCCCTTTACTTTAATCGTTCATCTATGATATTGTGTGTTGTTACAATGACTATGTGTTTATGACAATTTAATGTTTGGTTTGTTTATACTGATTGTTTACCTTTTCGTTGTGTGTTGATTATGTTTATCACTTCATATCTGTTTATGTTTGATTATGTGTTTAATCTGTCATCCAATTAGGATTTAGTAATACGGACCAAGTAGACTAGAGTCTGGGATAGAACAACATACAGTTTATATATGTGACTCTGGAATAATAGGACTGCAAATTTAAGCCTTAGTTTTTTCCTTTGGTTAAGTGAATAGGTAGACTAAGAGGTGACTTAGGATTACACATAACATTTTGTTTCCTTGGGTAAGTGCTTAGACATCGGACTACCAGCATATATATAACAATTAGGCATAAGTGGGTAAAGCCTCGATGAGCTAGCTTTCGATATATCACCAGTATTGTCTCATAGATAGATTATAATCAGCGGTGTATGCTTTATGAGGAATTAGGTTATTCGTAACATGATTAACTTGATAAAGTTTAGGGAGAAGAGCCACCTAAGCTTAGGGAATGATATAACACCAACGAAGTAATACAATCGTTACACACAAAAACAATTCCTACATTTTATTAGATTAAATTGGCTAATACATTTTTCTTACATATATGCTAGACCGCTTCTTTATCGTTTGTTTATCTGCTTGTGTGTGTTAAATGTCTTATTTGTCTCATTTAGTTTAGATTAAACCAAAACTCGTGCCAGTCTCTCAGGCCGAAAACCCCAATTTTGCATTAGTTTAGGTTTAAGTAGAATTAATTAGGATTGACTAACATAGACAACTAAAATACTGGTAGATTTAAGTATTAACGCTCGCTCTAAGTGATCGACACTCTACTTACCAACGAACCTACAATTGATCGGGTACACTGCTCATTAATAGTAAAACTTGATAACAAATATTACCTATACTAAACGACACATCAAATTTTTGGCGCCGCTGTCGGGGAGTGAAGTTGTTAATTCATGTTTATTAGTGTTTTAGTTTAGATTTAGTGTTTTCGGAATAGATTAGTTTAGTTTAGTTTGCATTGTATATTTTTGCCTATTTATGTGTTTGTGTGTTTTCTGCATTAATTAATTCCTGATGTTTTCTATCTGATTGAATATAGAATACGGCGTATCTAACTCTTTGGATACGGCGTATTCACCTATACAACGTATTCGACATCAAACATCAATACGGTGTATCCAGTTTGCTGAATACGGCGTATCGACTGTCTGATACAACAACAGATTTAATTTTTCATACTCGATTTTTGTATTTAGTTTTGTGTATTTTATTTCTTCCGAGCCTATCCTACTAATATTTTAACCCTTGTTTTCAGGTAGCGCATGACCAGGAGTTCAAAGAAGGAGCTCGTCAAACCTTACGAAGAACTTGAACGAGTGTTACATTCAACAAGAAAGCTTTCCAAGACAACGAGTCTTGATTATTTGAGTTCATCAGAATTCAAGTTATTTTCTGATCATGAAGTTCAGTTTGAAGAAGAAATCATAGAAACAATGGGGGGAACCAACTATGGAGGAGTACATGACGAAACCCGAGAGGATTATGGTTTGGGGATTGCTAGACCGAAGTTTGAAAAGGATGCTAAGTTTGAATTAAAAGGACAGTTTCTAAAAGAGTTGCGTGAAAATACTTTCAGTGGATCGAAAGATGAAGATGCAAATGAGCACACTGAGAGAGTTCTAGAGATTTTTGACTTATTTACTACACCTGTCACCTGATGTGACTCAAGATCAACTTATGCTTCATTTTTTTTCCCTATCTCACTTATAGGAGCCGCAAGTAGATAGTTAAGGAACAAGCATGCTGGTTTAATTACTATTTGGTAAATTCTTAAGGGAAAATTTTTAAGCAAAGACTGTCCACCCTCTCGTACTACTAAACGGATGGAGGAACTCAATAACTTTCAACAAGAGGCGGATGCGACTCTTTATCAAGCATGAGAACGATTCAAGGAACTCCTGTTGAGATGTCCTCGACATTACTTGACTAATATGCAGGAGGTGATTTTGTTTTACAAAGGATTGGATGTACCTACTAGGCAGATTTTAGATTCTTAAGGAGTTGTGCCTAAAATGAGTGCAATTGATGCTAAAAAGGCCATCCAAGAAATGGTCGATCATTCTCAAAAATAGCACGATGAAACATGTAGGTTCCCGATTAACTTCAGTTCATAACACGAAATACAAATCGAAACTAGAGAGAGAGAGAATCGAAAAGAGAGAGAGTTGAGAGAGAAAAAAGATTTTTGATTAATAAAAAAACTATTATGAAATTAGATATTTTCAAATAGAAAATATCTATATATATATATCCCTATGACGCGTGGGATATTTAACTAGGACCCGGGCTCGGGTTTTGTTTGGGATTAAACCCAAAACATATACAATATTAGATTAACTATCGAGCCCGATTCCTGATAATATTTTATTACAACGTTAACTAATTAAAGACCGAAGCTCCATCGTAGAGTGACCGAGCTTCCTTGTTCGACTCAATAAATTGAGGCTAACAATCTCCCCCGAAGTAAGGTCTTGAACACGGGAACGAGCTTCCTTTATTGACTCAATAAAATCGAGGCTAACAATCCCCCTCGAAGTTAGTTCATTGATGACACTCCTTCATGAGTTCTAGGTCATGTGTTCTAGG
>BQNB010091400.1:7069-26886 GCA_026074375.1 Tanacetum coccineum
AAAAGATCTTCATCTTTTATGGATTTAATACCATAAAGTTTGCTACTTGCTTCTTTATTTATCTTAGTATAGGCTAGTTTTAAGCAATGCAACACATTTGTAATTAAAAACATAAAGATGGACAAATAAAACTTTATAAATAATAAGTAATTCATTTCCAAATATCCTTATTTGTTTTTCATATAAGAATTGAAAAAGTCTTAAAACAAGGTGATTTTTTCAATCATGTAACAAGTGGTGAATACCAAGCCACTTGGTGAATTGGTCGGCTATGGCACTCATTTTTTATTCGATATCACGTGGATGACGTTTTGGAGGCATAGAGTAAGTCCATTAGAGAGCATCAATTGATAGAGACCAATTCGAAATAATCAATTGAGTTAACAACTTAAAAAAAATGACTGTTTTGAACATATTTTCTTATCTATCTCATTACATTTAAATAGGAAACATAAAAAGTTAAATACACCTAGTACTAAAGTGGTAGACTTGTTCTTAAAATTTTGCATGAAACAAACTCGTTTAACTGTGCATGTGAAAATAAAGAGATCGTGGTTGCTTGCGGTCTTCATTCGCGTATCAGAACTCGACATTAAAAAAAATTAAATAATTATTTGGTGACACAAAGAAAAGTGTCGCGAAAGCCGAAAGTACAAATATGTCCAAAAACTTAGAAAAAGATGCACTTAATTTTTTGGGTGTGTTTCCTACACTTAAAAAGTGTAAGTAAAAGTGTCGTCGGCAAAAGTTATATTATAATTTTTTTAAAATGTAAGGATGATTTTTTTGTCTTTTATGACACATATTTTTTTTTTTAAAAGTGTCATTATTTTAAAATTTTTACCTTTAGCCAACAATTTTTTGAAGATGTCACTAGAAAGATAGAATTAGTACACTTTTTTTATGTCATTAGAACATGGTCACTAAAAGTAAATTTTCTTGCAATGTACTAGTAATTAACAATTCTGAATCAGTTGATTGGGACTTCAGCTATTGATATATTGTAACTACCTTTTTTTCCAAGTTCACACATATTATAAATATACTCAATTTTATCCGCTTACGACGTCGTTTTTGAATGTGGTGCTACAGTGCCACTAATTTGGCCCAATTTATTGGGCTCCTGTTTTGGGCCGGCCCAATTTTTTATTTTTTTTAATTTGTTGGCACAAAATAAGGGGAAAAAAATATATTTTGGGCCGGCCCAATTTATTATTATTTTTTAATTTGTAATTCGACTTTGTGAGCATCATCACTAGTCAATAATCGGTAGGCAATTCAGGCTGGATTCTTGTGGGTCTTTATCGGATATCAACCAACATTTTGTGTAAAACAAACAGCTTCACTATTTCGGATATTTTTTATCATTATGAGAGGGGTTGTTTGTTATTGAACGGTATTGACTCTACGTTATGATTATTAGAGCGGGTCTTATGCTCACTCTAGATCCGCGTAGATATCTCTACGTAATCAGCTTTTGGTGACTACTTGGACGCATGTTATTGTAATCAGTGGCAAGAGATAGGTTGTTATTTAATGCGGTCGCATTTCAATGAGGTCTGCTGTCACACATCAGACTGTATTTTGGTACATAATTCTTAATGTTCATTATGTGGGTCAGAAGTTTTTAATCTTTTTATTAATTCCCACGTCTTGAAGAATTCATCTGAAGGTAGTGCTTCACTATGGGCGTCCATAAAGTCGGCGACCAATTTGCGAGCGCGAGTTGGATTAGACTTTTTGGCTATCTAACAATTTTCTAAATATTAGTCCCAATCACTTTACGGCATCACTTTGGACAGATTCGTATCCGAGTCTACAGACCGATAGTCTTTCCGTATTCGGATGCGTCGGCCCATGGGAAAAAAATTAAAAATTTGTCAGGTGCCTTAGCCGATTCTGTTCACCTTAGGATTCATCTCGAGGGCTTTAAACGATTTCGTCTACTTTAACTTGGACGATATCCTAGCCCACTGCTTCTTTCGAACTCCTAATGAATGCGTAACTTGGCGGGTACAATGAAAATCCGTAAAAGCTCACATCAAGATTTGGACATTAAAAGATAACAAAAGGAGAACACATGTTTCTACTGATTGCAAATCTTAGAAGGAGTTGAACTCCAGTTAGATCGGTATTGAACAAAGGTACAGGACTGAGGTAGGAAGCCGGAAGAAAAGAATGGAGAGGAGTGTTAGGCCTGCTCTTCCGATACAACATTGATCATAATTCCAATATCCGATGGATTTAGGCGGCTCAAAAGGGCCAAGGATCAAAAGTGCGCGTCAAATCCGAAGGCGATCGAACAACACTCTCAATATTTTCTACACGGAATTGTTAATAAAAAACGTAATCAATGAACATCCTGGGGTATTACGTATCGATGCTTTTGGAAGGAGCACCTATGATGTCAAAAACAAGAATTTCTTTAGCTCATATTTCAGGTTAAGCATTCGCACGCGACCTTTTCGGAGAGATCATGCTAAGCATATGATATGAAGGACTTTCTCCGCGCGAACAACTATTTCTAAAGATCAAATCAGGACAACTCGAGCGAGAGAAGTTATTACTAAACAGGAGATTAAAACGCAGCTCGTTGGGGGCTGTGGCAAACAAACCAATCCCCTTGGGCCCCCACTCGGGTTTTCTGTTGGCTTTTTACGGCCATTTTTGGCCTGTAATGAGCACAGAGGTGTCTATATGGCTTATATCATTCCTTCATTCATAGAGAGATAAATGTTACCTCCTGTTGTAACCTCCTCCATTTGAATTAGCCTTGCATCCCAAAAGTACCCGGACGGCTCTAACAATTGTGTATAAAAATATACTAAACTAGCTTTGATTACATATTAAAACTTAGGTCAAGGGACACTTTAGACGCTAATAGCCTCAATTGGATAGTATCTATCAATCTCATGCTCCAAGATATATTTGTCAACAGCTTGTTAATGTTTGGGTGACATTGTTAATGAAGTCATCTGAATTTATCGCCGATAAACAAAGGTTTAGACGGTCCCAGTTATTCTTAATGAGATTCTCCAGTGTGTACCAAAAAGAAGAAGAAAACACTAATTTTTAAGGTCGATTTTGAAAAGGCCTTCGATTCGATTAATGGGATTTTTTTAGATGATGTTCTAAAGAGGTGTTCGGTTTCAGGTGAAATGCGTAACTGAGGATTCAAAGTTGCCTCAACTCTCTAATGACGGTTCACATTCTTGTCAATCGTTGTCCCTACGTAATGAATCTTCCAATTCTATATAAAGGGATTGAAACAAGGCGCGATCCTGTCTTTAGTCCCCTTCCTCTTTATGCCTCGGATGGAGAGCCTTCTATGAGTATCTGTTCAAGATCGTAGCACAACGCGGGGGATGTCTATAAAAAGTATTGTGTTCAAATAATCTTTATGTCTGTCGCATATGATTCTATGCGATTATGCTATGTTCTGATAGTTCTCTTAGGGAGTGGAGTGACGAATATATCTCCACGTTTACTTGATTCGCGTTCTTGAAATGCTTTGTTCATGCTTCGGAGCCTTAAGATTAAGCTGTACAATACTCTATTAAGATAATGTGGCGACATTAATGTGGATTAAAGCGCAAGCATTCAAAGCGGGTCTGCAAAGCTTATAGGAACATGTGCACACGTTCTATGAGAGGTCCTTTCTACTATCTTGGGGACATTAGACAGTGGGAGGCTTCTATGACTCGTGTTCAAGCATGTGCAAGGACGCTAGTCTTGAAATGGAATCGCGGTCTTCCACATGGAAAATCCAAAAAACATTTATCTATTGGTGGCCGTTTAAACTTTTGTTGAAATTCGGCTATTAAGGATCTATTCCAGTCTCTCACGCGCGATGTTATTTTCAATGTTGCGCTTCAAAGGTGCTATTCATATCTTGGAGTCTATTAGAATCATTTCGTATTAAATGTGCCAGGATCCGGGTAGTAAAAAGCCTCTTGGGTTAAATGGAACAATGTTTTTAACAGACAAAAATGAGGCGGCTAGGTGTGTCTAGCTTATTTGCGTTAAATAACGGCTTATGATTAAGAGGGTTTGAAGTTCTCTCCAGGCAACAAGTACCTCTATGGACTAAAGTTATCACGTGGCTATTCACTGGGGGTGGCACTAAAACTCATCTCGGAATGGACTTCTACTGGCAAATCATGTTCCTTTCGATTTTGAAAGTGAAGTTCACGCTCTCTCCAAAGAAAGGTAGTCTGCTTGTTTCGATTTATCTGACGCTCATAAGATGGAAACGGGGAGAGTCACACCAATTTCTGGTATGGAATCACATGCATACTAGGCATCTTTTAAAAGACGACTTCTTTCCCAGATTATGGTGTTACTAGTTCAGTTCCAAGAGAGCGACACTACGAGTTGACATATTCCCATCCTTGACCGTCGCATTCCTACGAGGGGGTAACGAGCAAAATCAATTCGACCAGCTTGGTAGAATTGGTTCGTATCTCGTACACTATCGTCGCCTTCGGCTGACTTAGATGGAATAGCTTGTGAATCTGGAGAGTACGGCGGTGTATTTCTTATCGCTGCCACACGTCATGCGACGAGACGTCGCGATAGATAGGCCTTCCGAATAATGGCGAAGAAACCTAGATGGGTTAAGTGATGTTCCGTAAAAAATCAACAGTTCTTATTTTTCCTGCCTGGAAATCATAGACTCGATGCTTTACCGATCTACCTTCACATTTCACATTTCAGCTGTGCGAGGATATTCTAGACATGTCTCAGAGATATGTCTCATGCTCCATTTGGTCTAGTAATCGCTTATTGCATGCTGACGGACCATTTGTTCTTTAGGTTCGATTGCGTTCGGGACATGCTAAAATAGACGCGCTCTTGGTGACGCATGGGTGAAATTTCGGAATCACGCAAACTGAAATCATAGCAGAATGGAAGTCTTTTGCTTGTCTCAATTCGTAATGATTCAAACTCAACGAAAGATAGTTCGACATTTATAAGGGAGTTTGGTACTCCAATTTAGGTGGACACACGTTTGGATCTATCGAAACAAGGCTCTTTATTTGCGACGAGAGAAAACCTTCAAGTCGACTTAGCTATATTGATAAGGATACACATAGCAAGTTTTTCTTTTACTGTGTAAGTATAGATCTACCGCGTCTGCCCCACCGTTCAGGATGTGGAACGAATGGCTCAAAAACCCCTATCTTTACTTGTTTTGTAATCTAGCTCCTTGCTAGTTTTTGTTTCTAAGTAAAATCAGCCTGCGCGGTTCCAAATCTAAGAAAAGATCGTGACCAGCTGTGCGGTCTTCATTCGCGAATCAGAACTCGACATTCAAAAAAAATTAAATCAATTAGATTTGGCTGACACAAACAAAGTGTCGCCGATAAAGCCAAAAAGTTACAAATAATGCACGAAAAACTTCGGAAAAGATCATCTTAAAGTGATTTGCTGTGTTTCCTTACCGTACAAAAGTGTACTAAAAGCAAAGTTAATTATAATTTAAGCGCAAAAAATGTAAGATGATTTTTATTGCCTTTTAGACACATATTTATTTTTTTTTTTAAAAGTGTCATTATTTTAAAATTTTAACCTTTAGCCAACAATTTTTTGAAGATGTCACTAGAAAGATAGAATTAGTACACTTTTTTTATGTCATTAGAACATGGTCACTAAAAGTAAATTTTCTTGCAATGTACTAGTAATTACAACATTTCTGAATGTCAGTTTCTTGGGCATTCTGCTTTTGATATATACTTGTTCGACTAACCTTTTTTTTCAAGTCCACACATCATTATAATATACTCATTTTATTCCCTTACGACGTCACGTTTGAATGGTGGTGCCACAATGCCTCTAATTATTGGCCCCATGACTTTCATTGTGGCTCATGCTGTTTTTGGGCCAGGCCCATGTTTACTCATAACTTTTAAGTTGCTTGGAACAATAATAAGGGGTCTACAAAATATCGTTTGTGGACGCGCCCAATTTATTATTATTTTTTAATCTCTGTTGCACAAATAAGACAGGAAAAAATAAGATTACAAAAGTACCGAGTTATATCAGATAAAAAAATCAAATAGTCCGTCAGGAAGCGGCATCTTCGATACCTTAAACGTTAAAACAAGCCACAAAAATATGACAAAAGTAACCGATTTATTCAAACAAAAATATACATGCGAAAACATCTTCGATAACCTAATAAACTTTATAAATAATCGACAGGGTCACAAACAACAACTCTATATTACATAATAAAATAACACAACTATTCAAACATGTAGACCGGAAAAGTCAACTCTCTGAAAACATAAAAAAAATAAAGAGCGAAAAAGCATGAAATATAAAAACACTCGTAAATCATCAGCGCGCGTAACACATAAGCTCATAGAAAGAAAAAAACAAACTATTAAACATGAACCAAAAAATAAACCTCACAAATATAGCAAAAAAAAACTTAAATACTGAAGTCCAACACATATGCCTCCGATAAAGAACAAACACAACCTCAATTAACACATGAGACCGAAAAATAAACCCGCTAAAAAAAAATTACGCCTCCGTGCGACAACGCATCATAAAATACTAACGCCCCGCAGCAACGCGCGGTAAACGTAATTTAATAGGGAAGTGATACTCACACCACAAAAAGTGATGTGAACACCACAATATCACATCACTAATGCATATGTTACAACATCATATATGCATAATTGTGGTGTGCAAATCACTTTTTGTGGTGTGAGTATCACTTCCCAATTTAATAGCACAGCGTGTAATACAGAGCCGTCTCATGATTTTCGGTGGCCCTAGGCGATAACAACAAAGATGCCCCATTACACTAGAGAAGTTGCATATAAACTTGAATTATATTACTTATATATGTTTAAGTTTATACGCATTTATATGCGGAACTAATAAAATGTGGCCCTTTTTAAGTGGAGGCCCTGTGCGACTGCACCTCTTGCACACCCATCCGAGACCCCTTCGCTAGGGGAGGAGATCCAGGAGGTCTGTTCGAAACCCATAACAGACCCAATCTTTGCAATTAATCTGCTGCATGAATGCGGTTCCTCCACTTCCAAATTGGCCATAACATGATCCGCGACACTTCGAAACACTATATGGTTGTTCGGGTCCAACCCGTGATCATAATAGACTAGGGCTAGTTGTAGTGGTACCTTAAAAGATTGATCATGAAAAACATGTATGCAATTGTATAGTTTCTCGTTGTTATCACAAGTAAGAGCTCAATTTTGTGAGTTTACTCGAATAATGATATATGAAAAACTCTTGATCACCATCATTATTCGAGGAGACACTCAAAATTGAGCTCGTGCTCGTGATAACAACGAGAACAACACCACTACATACGTATAGTTTGACCATGATCAGTCTCTTAAGGTAATATAGTACTCGTATTTGTTTATGATGTTGTGAGGTACTACCGCAACTAGCGTGAGTGTATTTATAAACTTTAATATCTGTTGTATTCACGGGATGACGCGTGAGTTTCGGATCGGATAGCCATGTTGGTGTCATGCAGGGACCATGCACTATGTTTTTTTTTTTTAAAGTTAGATTATTTGTTTTATAAGAAATCCTAACTTATACCATATGTCATTACACAATAATTTGAAATCAGTAGGCCCACAACCTGGACTACTTATGTCACATCAGCCTCATACACAAACACTAATATGATGTGACCTTAAAAGCAGAGAGTTGCAGACATCACATTTGATTGAAAAGCCTACATGATGTGAATGTCAACCCATTAATTGTAGTATTTTACTTCATTTCGATTGTAGTATCAAATTGACAAATTGTAGTATTTTAATAGTATAATATACTAAGTCTGCATATCAACTACTCCAATGTAGGGGTGACAAAATGTACCGTGGATCGGATCGGACCGAACCTATTTCGGTCCGGTCCGGTCTTCGGTCCATATTTTTTTTTATTTTCGGTCTTCGGTCCGGTTTATCCGGTCCGATTCGGACTTACAAAAATCCCGGCAATTATGTCTTGTTAGAGTGGATCGGACCTAAGACCGACCCGGACCGGACCGGACCATTTCGGTCTGGTCTTCAGTTCAGTGTTTTGGCCAAAGTCAGTTTCTGTCCGGTCCGGTTTTCGGACCGTGAGCAACCCCTGCTCCAATGTATAATCTCTTTTGATCATTTTCTTTTTAACTTTTTTTGTTATATATTTTGTATTATAAAATAAATTATAAGTTGCCTTTCCATTACACATTATGTCATAACCGGACCGGGACCGGACCAAATTTATTTCGGTCCGGTCTTCAGTCCATCATTTTTCTTATTTTTGGTTCTCGGTTCGGTCGGTCTGGTCCGGTCTTATGAAAAAAAAAACGCAATTATGCCTAGTTGGACGGGACAGGACCGAAAA
This sequence comes from Tanacetum coccineum, assembly GCA_026074375.1. Classification (NCBI taxonomy): domain Eukaryota; kingdom Viridiplantae; phylum Streptophyta; class Magnoliopsida; order Asterales; family Asteraceae; genus Tanacetum; species Tanacetum coccineum. The sequence goes on from BQNB010091400.1 coordinate 15,461, forward strand.
CTGAACTGGAACCGGTACCGTAACCGTACCAATTCTGTCCGGTGTTTATTGGCCCCAAAGTCGGTATCGGTCCGATCCGATTATTTGATCGGGTCCGGTCCGATCCGTTTTCAGTTAAAAACTAAAAAAATAATTGATAAAAATATAAATCGAATCAACAAATTCTCATGCAAATTCGAATATAAATTTTTTTAAGTAGTAACTGGCTATGAACTTTATGAAAATAAAAGACATGTTAAATTTAAATACTTTAAAATAAATTAAAATAAGCATTAATATTTCTCCACTTGTTGTATTTTGTATTATAAAAAATTATGGCTTTCTTTTTCAGATTGGGATGTTTGGTTCTTTTCTATTCGTCTTCCGGGTAAAGTTAAAAGTCTCTTGGAAGGAGTCTTCTACGTTGCTTGGTGGTATATTTGGGGTTTTCGGAATCTCTCCATCTTTGATGATAACAAGCCGTCCAGATCGATTCTGTTTGAGAATATTGTCTCCTCGTCCTTCCTTTGGTGTAATAGTAGAAGTAACAGGAAGTTTTCTAGGGATAATTGGCTTAAAAACCCTCATTTAATTTCTTTGTAAGCTCTTTCTAGCGTCTTGCTAGTTTAATAAATTTAACCGTTAAAAAAAAAGTGACCAATCAAATCCATCATTCCATCAAACGTCAGTTGTGTATTTGGCTTAAGCTCTCAATGACTTGTACCACATTTGACCACGTAATTGAATCAATACCACACAAGAATAGTAAATGCCCCATGAACCTGAACTACTAATGTCACACCAGCTCAATGACGTAACCTTAAGAAGTGACAAATAGACATCACATAAATCCCTCTTAACAACATCTTAATCTGACTAATTCAGACACAGTCAGACATTTAGGTCATTAAGACTGTTTGTTTTTTTCATGTCATTTAGAGACAGTAAGAGGCAAACACTGTTAAGAGCGTTTGTTTTTTTCTGGCTATTGGCAGTAAGATGCACAAACATCTTATTGAACTAGATGTGGATGGGGTGTCTTAATATCTCTTAATGTCTTTTTTTTTCTTTCTACTTTGTTGTTTTTTTAATTGTTTTTTTTTCTTGTTTCACTTTTATCTTTTGTATTAAAAATATTAAATAGAATGATTGCATATGTGTTGTTATATAAAGAATGTATAAAATGATATGTGTCAATTTATATTTTGTTCAAATTGAATGGTACGGTTTCAGAGTCATTTATATTCTAGTTAATGCATGTTTTTTTAATACTTTAAATTTAAATTGATTATATTATAAAAAATTGTTTTTTTTATTTAATAAAATATATTTTTTGTGCGAATCATTTTATATTTAAATTGTAAAAACTATTGTTTAACACATTTATACATTTTTATTAAAATAAACGGTTTTAATTCATTCAGATTCAGACTTCTCGACCACTTATTCAGATTAAGATGGGAATCAGATTCAGACTTTTCTACTAAATATTCAGATTCATATGTGCAAATCAGATTCAGAGTCTCTTAATAAACAAACAGCAGACCACCATGTGCCAATCAGACAGGAATATTCAGTTGTCCCATGTTGCGAATCTATCTTTTTATATTTGTTAGGTTACCTCACGAGTCACCGGAAAACACGCTTATTCACCGGACAACCCAGCGCCACTATCATCTTTCTCTCCCCGCATGTTTGACCTCACTCTCACTCACGATTCACCCTTATTAATTACACTACAGTGACCTTTCAATCGAATACACATTTTATACAAATGTACTCCACAAAATACCTCATACACACACTCACGCTTTACCGATGTGCCCAATCTTAAATCTTCACACAATCCACTCACGTAGCTTTTTAGTTGAATGTCTTGGACAATTTAGTTAGTACTAGATATCTTGTTACCGCGTAACTGGTAGACCAAATTAGAATTCTCTTTCCTTTGGATAAGTGGAGAAGTTCAGGTCAAATAGGGTTTACTATGGGCTTTTGTGGGTTTTAATTTTTAATGTCTACTTTGGGCTTTACTGCATTATAGTAGTTGTATTTAACAAGCATGTTTACCCGCGCGTTGCTGCGGGACGTTAATTTTTCGCACATAGTTGCGGGTTTAATTTTTTTTTTTCTATTTTTTTTTATTTTGTGCGGGTTTATTTTTTCGGGCTCATGTTTAATAGTGGTTTTTTTTATATGGGCTTATGTGTTAGGCCTCATGGCGCGGGTATTTTTTTTATCTAAATAAGTCAGTACTTTTGTAATTTTCTTTTTTTATTTTGTGCCGAGTATTTTTTTTTGTATTGCGTATTTATTAAAAAAAAGTGGCCATATTACTGTAGCATGACGTAAAAAACGACGTCGTATCACTTTTGGTTCCTAACAATTTTTTTTATTTAATATTATTTTGTGCGGGTTTATTTTTTGTTCTCATGTTTAATAGTGGTTTTTTTATATGGGCTTATGTGTTGGGCCTCATGACGCGGGTATTTTTTGATATGAATAAGTCAGTACTTTTGTAATTTTCTTTTTTTTATTTTGTGTCGAGTATTTTTTTTGTATTGCGTATTTAAAAAAAGGTGGGCCGGCCCAAACTGGGAGCCCATTGGGCCGAACATTGTTCATATTACTGTAGCACGACGTCAAAAACGACGTCGTATTACTTTTGTAATGTGTATGATATAATATTTTTTATTTTTTCGGTCTCATGTTTAATAGTTTATTTTTTTATATGGGCTTATGTGTTGGGCCTCATGTCGCGGGTATTTTTTTTATCTGAATAAATCAGTACTTTTGTAATTTTTTTTTCCTATTTTGGCTCGAGGAATTTTTTATATTACCTAATTTTAAAAAAAAAAGTTAAATGGGCCGGCCCAAATTGGGAGCCCAAAGGGCCCTGCACACTTGTAGCAAACGTACTGTTCATATTACTGTTGCTTGGGGGCCAAAACGACGTCATATTACTTCTAAAATGTGTATTACCAAAATTTCTTTCTTATTTTTGGCCAAAGAAGGGGAGCGGGATTATAAAGTTTTTTTTTTTTTTGCCAATGAACAGTAACCGAGCCCAGTTTTAGTTTGTTTTTTTATATGGGCAAATATGTTGGGCCTAATGTTGCGGGTATTTTTTTATCTGAGTAAGTCAGTACTTTTGTAATTTTTATATATGGTGACGGCACTCAAACCAAAACCCTAAAAAAAAACCAACCGCCGCCTTCATGCCGATTCCACGCCTGTTTCTACCCTAAACCAATCATCTCCTTTTGTAGTTTAATCACCAATTTTGAATATCGTGTGATTTATTGGTATATGATTATGGTTTTTATATCTCTTCGTTCGCTTTTATATGTTGACTGGGATTAGGTTTTCGATCTTCGGATTGCTCCTTAATTTCAGGGTGATCATATAATTACCGTGGAGGGTGTTAGATCCTGGTATCATATCCTTTAATTACTCTATATTTGATTGCCGTGGTTTTAGGTTTCATTTTTTTCTGTTTGTTTTCTGATAGATCTCCCTTCAATCCAATTTGGGATCTTTGTTTTGGGTCTCGCAGTTATGGGTTCCTTCAGGTCTAAGGAGGACGATGTGGCCAAGATTGCTACTACGTTTTTTGTGACGAATTTCCTGATATATCGACGTCTAAAGATTGTTCAATGCGTGCAAAGTCTATGGACACGTGGTCGATTCTTTTATACCAATAAAAAGGGGAAAAATGGTAAGAGGTTTGGTTTCGTCCGTTTCATTAATGTTTTTAGTGAGGAGAGATTGATGAATAACCTTTGCAACATGTGGATTGGTCGATTCAAAATCCAAGCCAACGTTTCCAGATTTCATCGAAATTCTAATAATGTGCCTAAAGAGGAGGTTAAGGGTGTTGGTACTAAGAAGAGTACTTCGGCCAAGATGCCATTTAATGAGTCTGTGAAAATGAATTTCATTGGAAATAATAGGGGGGTAAGTCGTATGTGGGAGCTGTAAAGGAGGTATTAGGAGACGACGATATGTCTAGGTCACCTGCTATGTTGATGGATGATGATTGTCTGATGTCGTGGGACGTACCTAATGCAATTTTGGGAAGAGTTAGAGAATTTGCTTCTTTGGCTAATCTCAAAATGGCACTCAGTAATGAAGGTTTTGTGGACTTTAATATCAGGTACATGGGTGAGTTTTGGGTAATGATGGAATTTGCTAATACGGATGAAAGTGTTGGTGTTGGTACATGGTTTTCGACTATTAAGGAGGCTTCATCGGATTTTCATACAGATAAAAGAATTGCGTGGGTTGAGATTGAAGGGGTACCTTTTAAGTTATGGTCGGGTAAAACATTCAAACGGATTGCCACTAAGTGGGGAGAGCTTTTGGATGTTGATGACCAGGAGGATACGTGTTTTCACTCTAAGCGGTTATGCATTCATACTAAGCTGGAAAAAAGTATATCGGAAGATTTTAAAATTATCCATAGAGGTATTGTTTATTGGATTCGTGCAAAAGAGACACCGGGATGGGTTCCAGATTTTGCAGAAGAACCGGAAGAGGAGGACCAGGATGGGTTTATTGTAGATGATGATGAACCGAAGAAACATTTTCCCACAAGATATGATAGTGATAGGGAAGAGGATCAGGAAAAGAAGGCTAATGAGGGAGGGGATGATGATAACAATCTGGAGGAGGGAGAGGTTAAGGAGGAGTTTGTAAAATCTGAAGATCCGTTTAACTTATACCCTATGCTGAATAAGAAGGTTCATAAGGGTGGGAGTGAGAGTACATCGGAGGGTAGTTTGAAATATCCTCCTGGATTCAAACAGGTTGTGTATAACGAAGGAAGAGTCTTTTCAGGCTGATGATGGGAACAATTTTGGTGATCAATGTTCTAATAAGAGTCAACCGGAAAACGCCAATTCTGGTATTTTCAAGAAATTCAAGGAGGAGGGCACTGATTCTATGTCTTGTGGCCATTTCAAAACTTCTGAGGCCCCTGAGAACAGGAGGATTATTTGGTCTTCTAGAAGAAGTTGTAAAAGTCGGACAAGTTATGGGATATAAGATGGAGGGGTGTATGGCGAATATGGAAGAAATAATTACAGCACAAGGAGAGGAGGAGGTGTTTAAATGAATTTTCTTTCTTTGAATATTCAGGGCCTTGCAAAGAAGGCCAAAAAGGAGTGGGTTCGGGAGATATGGTAAACAAATAACATGGTTGAAAACTTTTTAAGATCTTCAGTAACTAAGATGGAATCGATGGATGTTTTTTGTGCTAGGAGATGTTAGGGTAATATGGCATTTGAATATGTTCACAGCGAGGCAGTCGGTAACTCGGGCGGAGTCTTATGTATGTGGGATCCTAACTATTTTACTAAGAAGAGTGTCACTAAGTCTGACTCGTTTGTTTTGATCAGAGGGGAGTGGCGGTTGTCTGGGCAGAATCTTATGGTGATTGCTGTGTACGGGCCACAAGATGCGAGAGAGAAATGTATGTTATGGGACTATCTTCAAGGTGAGATTTTGAGAATGGAAAAAAAAAAAAAAAGGATTTTTTGAGATTATGTTTATGGGGAGACTTCAACGAGGTGAGAACAAAGTGGATAGGTAGGGCTTTGTTTCGGTGTTCAATCTCATGAGTGGGAGTTATATTTCAATGCGATTATTCAGATTAGGGGATTGTGGAGGTTGAGTTAGGAGGATGTTCATTCACTTGGTGCCACAAATCAGCTTCGAAAATGAGCAAACTCGACAGATTTTTGGTTTCCGATAGTTTATTGAATATCTGTCCAAATTTCAATGCTATCACTTTAGAGAGATTTCTATCGGATCATAGGCCTATTTTGCTTCGGGAGATTTATTTTGATTACGGGCCAATTCCTTTTAAAACTTTTCATTATTGGTTTGAAATGGAAGGTTTTCATAAATTGGTTGAGGACTCGTGGAAAAATTATTCGGGGGTAGAGTCTAATGCGTTTCTATATCTCATGGGAAAGATGAAATATCTTAAAAACATTATCAAGTCATGGAATACTATGAGCAGACCTTCTGTTATTCAAGAAAAAAGGAAAAATCAGAAGGTTTCGCTCATATTGATTAGTATATTGATAGTGTCTGGTGGGGAGACGAGGCTCTTTCTAACAGGTGAGTTGAGATTGTTAGAAACTGTTAGCTTGAAAATTTCTTTCTATGGAAGCTGCTCAAAAAAGCAAAAATAACGTGGGCTATAGAAGGGGACGAAAATTCCAATTTTTTCCATGGGATGCTTAAAAAGAAACGTCACATTCTTAATGTTCGGGGTGTCATGATTGATGGAGAGTGGGTGGATGATCCGGGTAGGGTGAAACGAGAATTCTATGAGCACTTTAAGGCGAGATAGATCAGAGCGGGGCGAAGAGCTAGAGAGGCGTTCTTTTACGATTGAGTTACCTCATAAATTTTTCTGGAGAGCATGCAATGATGATTGAAAGTGAAGCTTTACTAAACGAAGAGATTAAACGTGCAGTTTGGGACTGTGGTACGGATAAAGCACCTGGACCAGATGGGTACACGTTTGGATTCTATCGTAGGTTTTGGGATATTATTCAGGTTGATGTATTTGCTGCGATCAAGCATTTTTTCGTTCATGGTGCTTTCCCGAAAGGAGGTAACTCTTCATTTATTGCCCTTATTCCTAAAAATCAGAATGCTATTTTAGTCAAAGATTTCAGGCCGATCAGTTTGATTGGGAGTTTGTACAAGATTGTTGCTAAGATTATGGCAAACAGATTAGTGGGAGTTTTAAGCGGCATTGTTAATGAGGTCCAATCAGCTTTCATCTCGGATAGACAGATTCTGGACGGGCCCTTTATTCTCAATGAGGTTCTTCACTGGTGTAAGTTGAGAAAGAAACAAGCTTTGATCTTTAAAGTTGATTTTGAGAAAGCTTACGACTCGGTTAGATGGGATTTTCTCGACGAGATCTTAAGAAAATTTGGCTTTGGTGATAAGTGGTGCAAGTGGATACAAAGCTGTCTTCAGTCATCTAGAGGTTCGATCATGATCAATGGGAGTCCTACCGAGGAATTTCAGTTTGGTAGAGGGCTTAAACAAGGAGACCCGCTATCTCCGTTTTTGTTTCTTTTAGTAATGGAAAGTCTTCATATTTCTTTCCAACGTATTGTGGATGCAGGTATGTTTCGTGGGATTAATCTCGGTGGTGGTCAGGTGAACCTCTCACATATGTTTTATGCGGATGATGCTGTTTTTGTAGGCCAATGGTGTGACGGGAATATCAATACTCTTGTGCATGTCCTTGATTGTTTTCATAAAGTGTCGGGTCTTCGTATGAATCTGGGTAAAAGTAAAATAATGGGGGTGCACGTGGAAGATGCTGTGGTTAGCAGAGATGCTGGAAAATTAGGGTGTATGATCCTTAAGTCTCCTTTTATGTATCTTGGGGCGTGTGTTGGTGGGAATATGTCAAGAGTTCACATGTGGAAGGATATAGTGGAGAGAGTTAAAGCGAGATTATCTAAATGGAAGATGCAAACTTTGTCCATTGGTGGTCGATTGACGCTTGTCAAATCTGTTTTGGGTTCTATGCCGTTATATTACTTTTCTATATTCAGAGTTCCAAAGGCGATTCTGAGCGAGATGGAAGGTATACGGAGTAATTTTTTCAATGGACACGGTTCTAATTGTCATAAAGCATCTTGGGTGAATTGGAAAAAAGCTTTATTGCCTAAGAATAGAGGTGGGCTTGGTATTTCCAGCTTATTTGCAATGAATAGAGGCTTAATGTTTAAATGGATATGGAAGTTTTATAACCATGGTAACTCTTTATGGGCTAGGGTGATTAAGGCGATTCATGGAGCCGATGGGAACATAGGTTCTAACAGGAGAGTCGGGGGTCAATCCTGTTGGACTTCGATCATTCAGGAAATGAAGTCATTTTCGAATAAAGGATGTGATTTTAGTAAGTATATTAGAATCAAAGTGGGCGACGGTGTGTCTACTCTATTCTGGGAAGATAAATGGAACGAAGAGGGGATTCTTAGAGATTTGTTCCCGCGCGTTTATGCTCTCGATCTAAATAAGAGCATAAATGTCGCAGCTAAGCTGTCTCATCCTTGTTTTTCTTATTCGTTTCGCAGATCTCCGAGAGGAGGTACTGAAATGATACAGTTTCTTAAGGTTGTTGAGTTGGTGTCAAAGGTCAATCTTGACACTAATTCGGATCGTCGGATCTGGGAGCTTGAGGACACGGGCGTCTTTTCTGTGGCTTCGGTTCGAAGGAAGATTGACGATTTAATGTTAACTAGGGTGGATTACATACTGATGGATAACTTTGTTCCGATCAATGTTGAACGTGCTATGCGTGGAAGTCGATGGGGGAATGATCTCCAAAAGGTTCAATTTTTAGCAGTCGAGGTTTTAGTATGATTCTTTTTTAAATTGTGCGATTTGTGATATTGGAGTGGAGATAACTGGGTCATTTATTTTTTTTTATTGTTACATGGCTCGAGTATGTGTATAGTTGATACTAGATGGTGGGAAGGTCCTGATTTGATAGTCGACTCTATGAGGCGTGGTTTTCTTGGTTCGAAGGTTGCGGCTGCCTAAAAAGAACAAGAAAATGCTCGAGGGGGTTTGTTACGTTATGTGGTGGTTACTATGGTGGTTCCGTAACAAAAAGATTTTCGAGGGAAAGCAAATTAAGAAAGCTATGTTCTTTGATGAGTTAGTTAGTAAGTCTTTTTATTGGTGTCGGTATAGATGTAAAAAAGTGTTTGGCTGGAACGATTGGCTTAAAAGTCCTCACTCCATTTCTTTGTAATTCTAGCTTCTTGCTAGGTTTTTGTTTAATAAAATAGCTGTTCAAAAAAAAAGTCAGTACTTTTGTAAAATTTTTCTTATTTTGTGTTGAGCAATTTTTTTTTCATATTATTTTGTGCGGGTTTATTTTTTCGGTCTCATGTTTAATAGTTTGTTTTGTTCTTATATTAAATGACAATCGCGCGTTTTTTTGGCCCATGACGATTGAAAGCCGTATAATAGTTAAAAATGAGAGTACGTCCCGTAAATTATTTTTTCTTATTATGAACAGTAACCGAGCCCAGTGGGCCGGGTACTGTTCATTTTACTGTAGAAGCTAGTCAAAAACGACGTAGTACCACTTTTAAAATGAGCAATTTTTTTTCATATTATTTTGTGCGGGTTTATTTTTTCGGTCTCATGTTTGATAGTTTGTTTTGTTCTTATATTAAATGACAAATCGGCCGTTTTTTTTTTTTGGCCCAGGCCGATAGATAGCAGTAAATAGTTAATATGAGTGTACGTCCGGCAAAAATTTATTCTTATTTTTGGCCAATAAAGAAGGGAAGCGGGATTATAATTTTTTTTTTTTCGGGGTCCGGCCTTATGAACAGTAACGAGGGGGGCCCAGTGGGCCGAGTACTGTTCATTTTACTGTAGAAGCTTGGCAAAAACGACGTAGTATAGCTTGTCAAATGTGTATTACCATAATGATGAGAGATTATTTATAGAGAATTTTTATCTTTAAATAAAAATGTATCTAAAATTATGTACATGGAAATTAATTTAGGCGATTATGTTGTATAAGATGCTTAAAGTTGTCTTATCTTATAACACCGTCACATCAGCATCACAACTGTCACATCAGCTTTAATATTTTAACACCAACACACCAAAAAACCTCCGCAATCATAACACCATCTTTTTAGGACCCATTTTTTTTTCTTTTTTCCAATTATTTACACAAAATATATTTTTATTTATTAAATAAAATACAAATTACATAAAACAAAATATAAACAAAAAAAAACACACTACATATTTATAAACCATACAATAATAATTTTAAAAAATAAAGAGTATAAAGTTAAAACTTTTAAAACTCAAATGGTATAAAGTTAAAACTTAAAAAAAACCAAAAAAAACCTTACGTATCATCACCTCCCTCCCTCCCTTCTTCTTCTTCCTTGGATCTGTAAAAAAACACACACACACACACTGAAAAACACACACACACACTATACACACTCAAGCAAACATAATCAACACACACCAAAAACACATTTAAAAAGCAAAAAGAAAAAAAGATAAAAATTCACGTTAGTGCATCAACTTGGGTGGCAACGCCGTCGCTTTTGGAGGGGGGTCGGTGTCATAACGCCGGCAACGCGACGACCAGCTTAACGTCGAGCCTGGCGTTAAGACACCCAAGGCTCTAAAATTTTCTCTTTTGTATGTTTCATCCAACATATTTATATAACATGTCTCTGATTTTAGTTTATAGATTTTTTTGGATCTAACATTTCTTGCATTTATATACCCAAATGTTATGTGTACGTCGAGAATCAATTCTACCCACTAATGTAATTACTATATATACTAAAATCGGAAGAAAACGACGTCGTTTTCGGTCGTTTTACTCCTGCGCAAGTTATTAGCCCAACAACGGCCACTGTTAAAAACAAAATTCGGCCCAAAAAAGATAAAAGAAAAGAAAATTTACAAAACGACCCCTCAACTTTTAACTATTTACGACTTTTTTATATAATAAACTTTGTTTATCAAATATATACCACATATCTACCGACTAATTCAGATCAAAAAATACACGCGGAAAGATATTCCAATAACGAACAAAACGAGACCAATATTTCAATGCTTCCGACATACGCACGATTTTATAAAAATTGTTGAAGTTTAATATAAATAGAAAAAAAATTACAGAATGTATCCTCAACTTTTAATTATTTACGACTTTTTAATATAATAAACTTTATTTATCAAATATATAACAAATATCTACCGATTATTCATATAAAAAAATAAATGCGAAAAGATCTTCGAATTGCTAACAAAACGAGCCAAATATTCCAATGTTTTTGACACACGTACGATTTTATAGAAAATGTTGAAGTTTAATATTTGGAATTGTTAAAAAAAATAGTCAGTGAAATAAAAAACATGTGTCCCATACAAGTCAGCCCCGCCGCAACGAGTGGACAGATTACCTCAATATTCATTCGAAACATATTCGCGAAAAATTATGCCTTGCAGCAACGCGCGGGCTATGTAATCAAATCGCACATAAACAAGCCTCGCCGCAACGCGCGGAAGGTCCAGCTCTTATGCAATCAAAAACCGCCTTACCCTATGAAAAAAAAACTGAAAAAAATAAAAATAAAAAGTTAACGCCCCGTGATGACGTATAATATGGACACCAAGCTCATTGGGCTTTGTTCATAACATACACATATGGGCCCAGACCCAATCTAACAAATAGCCGGACCACTAAGCCCGACAGTGGCCACGCTCCGGATATTACAAAGACGCACGTGAGTACCTTTAAAAGCCGTACCCGTTGTACCTCCGCGGACAAACACGGACTGCGAAAGGATACTCACGTCCGCATACACGATTACATGTGGACCCTTGCCCGACAAGGGACCCAC